>JAEIFU010001764.1:0-58961 GCA_018904235.1 Lordiphosa stackelbergi | reverse complement strand
TGGTTAAGTAAGTGAGCAAGGGAACTCTCTCAAACTACAGACTAAAACTTTCAGTGCAATTCAGTGTTCAGCGATTCACACAACCATAAGTTTGCGCTTGCATAAAAACATGAGAGTGACAAGAAGAGTGAGTACAGCTGATCAAAATCTTTACCCTCCTCGTCTTTCCATATACATATGTTGCTGAGATATTAAACTGGATGCGGGCTAGCTAGTTTAGTCGATTCAAAAATGTACGACTTCGGCAAAATTTGGCATCAGCTTATTCTGATTTTTTTCTGTAACCTTAGGTTCTATCTGATTCAATGTTAATTTGAAATAAAGAACAACTCAGCATTGACCAATCTATAGTTTCACGAATTAGAGTTTAGAGAACCAAGTCTGTTCGAGAATGATGCTTACCTATGAGCAATATTTCTTAGTCGAGACATAATGTGTCTTTATCTGTCTGAACGAAGGGTTAAGCTGTATTAAATTGTTGGATAAACATAATTTAATTGGACCTCAGGGGAAACAGTCCAAGTCCAAATTGGTCGGAGATTTTCAAAAGTTCTGAGTAAAAAATAATCGGAAATTAAACAATGTTTCCAGGTTTTTGAATTATCAAAAGTTTTGCTAGCAGTACCACCCACACAAATAAGCGTGGAGCGTTCGTATTCAGGAGTAGAGATTTATGGCTGATTTTTAATTTTGACTGCATAGTTGTCAAATTGATATTTTATACTAATAACCGTAACCGTAACCTAAACCCGAAACAGAATGAGGTTAATAACCGTAACCAGTACCGTAACTGATATTCCACAACCGTAAAATAACCAAACCGAGGCAATCCAGCCCAAAACAGTAGCAACCCAAACCCGTATTCGTTTCGGTTTTAATCTCATTGAAAATGTTTTAAATTAACGATCAACAGTTTAAAACTATAAAATTGAGAAAACAAGCAAGTTTCTCTACCTAAAAACCGTGTTTCAACCGCTGATTCCTATGTCAGATCTAAGTTGAGCAGCGTACCGAAGTAAAAAACAGACTCTGTGCAAAGTTTCAGCTCGCTAGCTTTAGAATTAAGCAGATTAAAGCCGGAGCAATTACGGTTTGGAGTTACGTTTCATTTTCCGATCGCTTTTTCCAGTTACGGCTATATTACTGTTGTGGGATATCGGTTGCAATTACTGGTTACGGTTATTAAACTCATTGTGTTTTGGGTTTTGGTTACGGTTACGGTTATAATATAAAATATAACTTTGGCAAAAGTCTACTCTGAATACAAACGCTCAACGCTTACTTATGCGCATTTCATAACGAATTTTAATACAGTTAATTTCTGCTCGGCAGATAAGATATATTTTTTTCTGGTTGGGGAAATATTGCACATAGGAGAGCATCGACAAGACTTGGTTCTTTGGGAATTCTACCTCGTGAGTTAAAGTTTGTAGTGAAATGCTGAGTTGTTGTTTTTGATTTCAAATTAACAGTGATCAAACAGTAACAGTAATTAACAATCAGATGAATACCAAGTTACCAAAACATTAACAGTTCGCCTGCATTCTTGATGCAACTTTTAAAGTGTGTAAAGTCTTAAAGATTTTGGTTAGCTGTACTCATTCTTTTCTCTTAAACTCTCTTTTCTTGTATTGTAAAATGTTTCAATAATATATTTATTAAAGAATAGTTTTCGCAAAAACGAGTCAGACGACTCAGTTCGTCGTCCTGATCAAAGAATATCTGGGCGTATTCAAACTGACGTGTCCTTACGTTTGTACGAAAAAATGTTTTTAAAAAATATGAAAATCTGTGTGCGCTACAATCAGCAAAAAATGTCATCAATCGATCATGAGCAATTGAAGATATAAGCAAAAATGTTTTGTTCTCAACATTACTGCTCTCAAACACGGTCGTGGGTAATATGTAAATTTTTTTCAATTCTGCGAAGTTAACAAAGTCGCTAACCGGTTGAGGAAAACTATTTCAAGTGTAATAGAAAACTTCGGTACAGACATAGTTAGCTTTGCCTTTCTCGTAAATTTGAAATAATAAACGTTTATTAACCAGGTTATATTATTTAAACATATTTTCTTTTATATGCGCAATAGTCTGACTACGTTACGTTATATAGTATTATCATTATATTTATGTCGTTTTATTTATAACATAAAGCAAAAACTTACACTTATGATATATTTTCACTCTTTGTACCCTTAGAAATATTTTAGAGACCAAAATTAATGCAATCTAAAGGCATTTTTATAACAACAAACGTTTCCAAATGAGAAAAATTACGCTTGCATTCGAAAATCGCTAAATGGGCTGTGAATAAATTTATGATTGGCTTATATAACTTCATTTTGATTGTTTCCTCATGAAAATTTGATAAAAAATAGTGTTTTAGGTACTTTTCATTTTTTGATATCGCTGGACTTTTCTGTGGAAATTCCATTATTGTTTATGGGGTCGAAAATTTATATTTCTATGCATTGTAAACTTCTGGGCACAATTATAATTTCCATTGTATAAAAAAGACCAAATGTTTCTGAAGGGATGCTTGGTTCGTAACACTATTAAGGGTCCCGCGTTTTTCGTAAACTGTGCGTTCTTGGTATCGTCTTCTTTGAAAGAGAAGCAAGCCGTCGGGTTGCAGCAAAATAGAGTCGCACCGTTAGCGTATCATTCTTATTCGCCAAAAGAATACTGAATCTGAGTTTGTCTTCTGGAAGTTCAAAATAAATGCGAAAAGCCATTATACTGCGTAATTCTCAGTTTCGGCACTTCGAATACAGACCTTAAAATATATCTTAAGTACGAACCACTGAACCGAACCGAAACACAATCAGTTTGAATCGGGGAACGACCTGATTCCGACAATAATTTTGAATTGGAGGACGTTTCAAAACGACATAATTTCGATCGAAAACATCATAATTTGCATATCTAATATACTGGGCAAAATTATGTAGCTATGCCGCTTGAATCCCTAATCTGTGGTCTGTAAACCGGTGCTAGAGGGGTTCAAAATTTTCTCGGAAATTATTTAAGCTATGGAAATGTGAAGTAAAGTATTTTATTTCGATTCCGAACTAATTTTAAAATGAAATCCGGTTACCAGCCGGTAAAAACTATATCAGAACTTGAGAAACAATAGTTCCTAAACAACTTAGTAATTTTGCATAATTATTGAAAATATGCTTACCCCAGCCTAGCCTATCCTAGATAATTTGCCAGAATTGAAATTGATCATTAAAATGAAAAATTGTAGTTTTAATTGGGTAAACCGTCTCTCCCATATTGTTCCCCCATTGTCCATGCCCTCCACTCTGTTGACTGATTTGTGTTAATGTCTGTATGTGTGTGTGTGTGTGTGTGTCCAAATGATTGCCCACCTGCAACACCAACCAGTAATTGGCCCCAATAACTTTGGTATTTTCATAGAGCAGGCCCCAAACACGAACAACAACATGGCATGGAGGCCGCCCAAAATGGTCTGCTGGTTGTTGTCGTTGGTTCTTAGCCCCCCTCCCCTCCCCAACCCTCCTCACCACCTTCTCCTCTAGTCGCTCGCTTGCTCTGCCACGATGCGAAGCTGACACCAATTTGGCTTATTAGAGTCTGTGTCTGACTGAGTCTCTGGGCTCTGTAACTGCAGGCGAAGCACTTGAAATGCCAAAAACCAAAAACACAAAAAAACACAAAAAAAAACCTGCGACTTGTCATCGATTTTTGGGCGTGGCCTGCGCTAATCTTGGACACTGTTTAACTGTCTTTTCTTGTGTTCTGCAGATGGCCGAAACGATCAGCACAGCAGCCAACAACAACATGGAGTTGGCCCTCAAGGACACCATGGTGGATATGGATCTGACGCCGACGACAGCAGCCCTGCTGCATCACAATGCCTTGGCCCTGCGCAGTTTAAAGGAAGCGGCAGCGGCAGCCTCGGAATCCGAGCAGCCGGAACCGCGTTCGCCCACGCCCACACCCACGAATCTCAGCACGGGGCCGCATTCGCCGCCCATGACATTCCGTTGCGAGCGTTGCGACAATTTCGAGACCAGTTCCCGGGCCTCGCTGCTGCTCCATGTGGTCCAGTGTCTGGCCGGGCAGGCGGCAGTGGCAGCGGCAGCGGCGGCGGCGGCGTCGTCGGTGCGGCTGAAGAGCGAGGAGCCGGAGAATATGAGTCTCAGTCATATGGACACTGGTAGCAATAGCAACAAGCCCGCCTCGGATACACAGACAGGGCATGGCTCCAGTTCATCGGCCAGCTCCTCGCCGGCCAGCAACAACAACAACAACAGCTCGCGCAAGGTCTTCGAGTGCGACGTGTGCAACATGAAGTTCTCCAACGGCGCCAATATGCGCCGGCACAAGATGCGCCACACGGGCGTCAAGCCGTACGAGTGTCGCGTGTGCCAGAAGCGGTTCTTTCGCAAGGATCACCTGGCCGAGCACTTTACCACGCACACGAAAACGCTGCCCTACCATTGCCCCATCTGCAATCGCGGTTTCCAGCGCCAGATTGCGATGCGCGCCCACTTCCAGAACGAGCATGTGGGTCAGCATGATCTGGTGAAGACGTGTCCGCTCTGTAGTTATCGTGCTGGCTCCATGAAATCACTGCGCATACATTTCTTCAATCGGCATGGCATTGATCTGGATAATCCCGGTCCGGGAGGCACCTCTTCGCTTTTACTAGCCCTCGAATCGCAGGCCTCGGCAGCGGCAGCGGCGGCGGCAGCCAGTTATGTGCCTCCAGCGGTGTCTGCAGCCGCCCAACAACAGCAACAACCAGCGGCAGTGGCAGTGGCTCCGCCCGCCAGCGACAGTGGCGAGTCCATGCGCTCCCTCGAGAATGCCACGCCACCCATGCACTTCCTGACGCCGCACGTGGAGATCTCAACGCTCAATGACAGTGGCAACACGGAGCTGTTCAATGTAAGTTTAAAAGGATCATTCAACTTTCCCACACGCAAAACCCCTCCAATCCAATCCAGCTGATTTGCGTTTGGCGTGAATCTGCATTACAGGGCAACAACAACAACAGCAGCAACAACCACAACAACAACAACAATGGCAGCAGCAGCAGCATTTCCAATGGCACCGGAGTGGAGTCCATTTCCGAGAAGGTCAAGGATCGAGCTTTGATCCTGCAGTCACCTGTGGATTTGCCCCTGGATTGCAATACCAAGGCCACACCCATAACGTCCAGTACCAGCCTGAAGAGTCACCATCATCCACATCATCACCATCATCATGAGAATCACATAACGCCCTCGATCAGTCTGATACCCATCAAACAGGTTGGTGTTCTTTGTGGGTTGTACTCCTTTTTTTTTGTGAATGTTGATCTTAATACCAATTCCCACAGGAACCACTGCAGGATGAGCTGGATAAAAAGGAGCTGATCAATATCAATGGCAGTGATCCCAGCAGCGATTCAGAGCAGGCTTCCCACAATAACAACAACAACAACAGAATCACCTCACTTATCAAGGTAAACCCAATGACAGAACTAGTTGGGAATTCCAACTTGACGAGTTTAATAGAAAGGGCAGAAGAGAGAAAAGGAGCAAGCCTCATCTGGGTGAAGCTATTTTGTCTCACAAAGGAACTGCAAAATTTCAAGCAGTTAAAGAGACACAAAACCGGCTCTTGAAGTGAAATCTATAGCCGGACTTTAAATAAAAAAATCTTTTGAAAGTACAGTTTAGCATCCACAACTATGAAAAACAACAGCGTCACGGTCGCTACAACCAAGGAAAACTATCTTTCCAAAGACAACGGGCGTGTTCAGCAGAATAATTAATCACTGAGCTAGTATCAGACTAAAATTATGCAAAGAAAAGTATATTCTTTCTTATCTTTCCCCCCATATTTATATTTTTTTTTTTTTTTTCATTTTTTTTTTTTTCCACACTTTCTAAAACCCCCAAAAAACAAAAGGGGGTTGTTAATCTATTTCTTTTTTGGAACACAAAAAAAAAAAAAATCTTTTTTTTTTGGATACCCAAACATAAAAAAATTGTCATGAGGCAACCTTTGTCAACACACTAAGGTACAGGCGCAGAAAGCTGAAGATTGAATTGTTCCTTGAAATAGCGTTAACAGTGTCAACCAGCCTCCTTTGTAGTGTTGTGCGTGTCCACCCTATGTTTTAGAAAAGTTAGACAATATCCATAACTGAATGACCAAGAGCCTGCCTAAAACCGTTCTACGCATTTTCAATCAAAAAAGGTCACTAAAACAATCACTTTGTGGTTATTGCAAGTTTGCTTGGATTCAGAAGCTAGTGCTTCTGCTAAACACGGCAATTGTTTTAAACATTGAGGAAAAACAGTAGTCTCAGCAGATTCTATAAATATCTAGACAGTAGAATTAAGAGAAAGGTATCTGAATATAACGCCGAGAGACATTTCGTGGGTGATGAATGCCAGATGTGACATGATTTTGCCCCAGGAAAACATTTACCAGCAAGTGGAAAGCCCTATCTGGAGAATCTGAAGATATCCAGCATTTTCTGGGAAGATGTCCTGTACTAAGGGAGTTCAAAGTTCTGCACTTTGGTCAAGCCATCTAGATACAAGCTCTTTAATTGATGTGTTTAACTGTTCAAGCGCAAACGATTGGACGAATTTAGTCAGGTTCCTAAAATCAACATTGGAGTATAGGGTACAAATTTTGTCTGTGTTATTGTAATTATGTTGAACAAACTTTAACGTAAAAAAACAAATTTAAATTTTATAACATGTTTTTAAATGTCTTAGAACTTTTTTTGTTAAATTAAAAGGCTGACGGCTAAAAGCTATGCGTATGATTAATTTATTTTGTTCACCTTAAGCTAAATGTTTATTGTACAACTTGGGGGAAAAAAAAGAAAGAAAATTATATTATACTACACTACTACTACTACAGAAGAAGAGCTAGGGCAACCAAAAGTTGAAATGCTATTTTATGTACGCAAATCAAGTTGGTTTAACAGTTTTGCCATTTTTGCAATATCTATGATCTCTCCAATTTTCATATAGATCGGAAAAAATAGCAGAGTTATAAAAAAATGTTGCATAATTTTCTGAATTTCCTTAAGAAACACAATTTTTTTTTTTAATGTTTATACTCTGTTAATTAACATAAGAAAAGGCTATTAAACATATCGTTCATTGAGTAGCGGGTATATTGAAGCAGGCGACCTGCCTTTAACTTACGCTCTAGATTACTTTAAGGTTAGGAATAAAGTTCCTTTTGCTCTGCGTAGAAAGGCTACTCCGTAGCCAAGGTTAGCTCAAATGTTTTCATTACGCATCGTAGCGATATATATTTTGTGTTTCACTTGTCGATTAGTAGAGGAGAAAGGAAGGAAGAAGTTCCTTTAAAATTTTTTAGGGTTTTCCTTTGTTCATTTGATGTAAAGCTTTCCGATTTCAATGATAGTTTAAAAAGTAGACATTGGATTTTAGGTCCAAAATAGGTCAAAATAGGTTAAAATATGTCAAAATATACTCTACTCAAAGTACCACTCAAAATTCCGTAACTATATTTAGAACGCGAATAATACTAAACTTCAGAAGGTACTGTATATAGGCAAGTTCTGTAAATGGTTCACAGAGTACTATTCAAACCACAATTACGGCAAATGGTTTGAATCAATAATAAAACCTAGAATTAAAAAAAAAAAAACCAGCTTAATTCTAGGCGACGAATACTACTTATCAAAATTTTTTGAAAAATTGCTGTGATTGGTCTTTGCTTAGCTTCATCATGGTCTCCATTGCTGAAAATGAGCAGGTTTTTATGGTTTTGGTTCTCAAGCTATTGCTGTGTTAGTGAACGTGGATCTTAATCAAACAGTAAACTCCATGGAGAGAGCGCTTTTATTTGGCGACCGTGACATTGTTGTTTTCCATAGTTGCGAATGATTAACCAAAAACCAATATAATCTCTAAGATTCCAAAAGCCCATACAATGGTTTTGCAATATGCAGCTGTTTTTTTGTGGCGCCGAAAATCACGCTCACACAAAGTTGAAAGCGTAAAAATCTAAAAATAGAATGCACTTGCTTGTGTGAGTAATGCTTGAGAATACGTGTGCACACTTACAGTCGTCGGCTGGCTCTAGAGCGCTCTCTCTCTCTCTGGCTTCTGGACAAAATTTCAAGAGAGCGAAAAGCCAGATGAAAAGCCAGGGGCAAAAAATCGTGTGTATTCCACTTGAGGTCTTCTGCCATATTCTTAATGTCAATCTTACGACCACTTTCAATTTGAGTGACTTCTTAAACAACCAACTATGTATCCATCACAACAATGACAATTCAACTGTGATATCTCCATAACTCAACTCACCGAAAATTGGGACAAAAAATAAGATATAATAATAAACTTCTGTTGTAACCTTCTTCCAAATTCGCAAACCAAATCAATTTCAATTAACTGTTTGTCCCTCCATTACAGGTCTCTCCACTGAAATCTCTTCTTCGCGAGGATCTAAAACGACGCATTTGCGCCAAGGCCAACAATCGTATCACCCGAAATGCCACTCCACTGGAGAATAACAATGTGCTGCCGCAGAATATGAGCAATGGTTCGGGCACGACGGGATCGGCTAGTGTAAATGGCAGTGGCGGTGGCCCCAACTCACCGCCCAATGCTCAGAGCAATAATGGTGGCAGCTCCACACCCATTTGCAATGGTACCATCACCTCGACGGGACAGGATGGTGATCTCTTGCTGAATCGCAAACAAATCCTTACCTGCCATTTCTGCGGCATTGAGTTTCCCGATGAGACGCTGTACTTTCTGCACAAGGGTTGCCACTGCGAGAGTAATCCCTGGAAGTGCAATATCTGTGGCGAGCAGCTGAACAATGTGTACGAGTTCAACTCGCATCTGTTGAGCAAGAGTCATCAATAGCAGCCACAGTATGCCGGCAAGTAAAACTGACCGGCAGGAACAAGGAGGAGAGGACGACGATTCCCGTATATTAACTTAGCTCAAGTCGAACCAGAACCAGGCACACACTCACACCCACACATACATATAATACTTATATATAGTTAAAGGATTTCTCATACACATATTTTTCAAATGAAAAGAGAGCTACGTAGTTACCTAATCCCCCCTCTTCCCACAAAGGGAACGCGTTAAGTGAACCTGAAATCTGAGATGATGATACCTTCCCCCTTAGACCCCGTAATCCTGTTATGTAGTGTTATTAACGATGCATTAGGTTGTAGATCTTTAGTCTTCTAAGTACTTGGCAATAATTTCCAGCCGGTTCAACTGGCCTACGTAAGTCGGGCGTGAGTTTTAAACTTGGCATAGACACAGTTTCAGCAAAAAGAATAAAAACAAAAGGGCTTTAAATTTGTTATGTTTTCAGAGTTTAATAGAACAGCAAGCAAGTTTGATTATACAAATACATATATACAATATATATATATATATAAAATATATATCCAACCATATATATACACACACACACACACCAACACACTGACAGAGTTTTAGCCACGATTTAAGAATTCAATTATTATACTCGTACCTTTTACTTAAATCTAAAACTTACCACAACAACACCAACAAAAAGAACAAGAATTAACATTTGAAAATTCGCACAGTGCTGCTCAAAAGTTTGCATACAACGCCCAAATTGTGTGTCAAAATAGTGAAAAAGCAAAGCATAGTTAAAAGTGAAAAAAAAAAAACAAAACATTTTTGTATAAAAAAAAGCTAAACAAATGTGATACGAAATTGTTGTAAATAATTGGTAACCGAAAACAAAAGTAACATGAACTTTTATTGTTTAAACAAAAAAAAAACTATGCCTTAGATGCCTATGATATAGCATTACATAAGTCTATTTACTTATAGAAAGCGAGAAGGATGCGAGCACGTGTGCGTGTATACACTGTACAAAACTGTTAATTAGTCTAGTTAACTTTAGTGTAAATCAAAATTTTGACTCCCCTCCCTCCCCTCCCATTTCCCCCCACCCCCACACACTTTGCTGACGTCACTCGGGTTGTATGCAGCCAACAAAAAAAGAAAAACAAAAATCAAACACAAAAGAAGAAACATAAAAAAACAGCGCCTGTGCGCCAAAATTTTACTTCAGATTAACATCCGTCCATGAGGTTCACAAATTTCTAGAGCTGATAGCAAACAGAAAGAAAAAAAACGATACATTTATTATACATATATATATAATAACTAGTACATACTTATACTTAAATGTAGAAAGAGAATTGTACAAGTTTTCCTTCGCAATTTTAGAGTTAATGCCCTTTTTAATTTTTTTTCTGTGTATTCGTTGAATATTTTTGTTGTTCATTTTGTACATTATTTTCTTCTATTCTGCTCTTCTCTAGCCAATTTTCATGTAAATGGTTTGTTGTGTTCATTTAATTTTATCTTCTAATGTAATTTTAACATAGTTTAGTTTATTGTTTTTATACATACCCACATAAACCACACACATACATACATACATACATATATGCAAAACAAATTGTTATACCAATTGATCCATTTCAAAATCAAATGAAAACCAAAACAAACGTTAAACGTTTATTGCAAACAAATTGAGCAATTTTTAGCTGAACTTTTCATGTTGAATTTTAAATAGACAAGCAAAAATAATAAAAACCAGCAACAAATGGATTAAGGCAGAACCGAAAACCGTACATTTACTTAATTAGTGATTATAATTATAGCAACAACAACAACAACAACAACAAAAAAGGCATGTTAATTTTTTTTAGAAATAAAAATGGTTTAAAACAAAACAACAAAGTATGGAAATTTATTTAAAAATTGAGGTGGAAATCAAGGATTTTATTAAGGGTGTCGGAACCAAGACCTATTATTCATCAAGAGTGAAACCAAAGCGAGGCACCCTTTGTATAACCACCTTTTTTTGTTTCCACACAACAAAAATGCATTGGCGAAATTTTTGTTTTCGACGCCAGAAGAGCCTGTGAAGCCTTCAAAAACCTCGCTTTAGAGCAGTGTTCACCAGCAATTCACAGCGAGTAAAAAAAGAGACAGTAATTTTTCCGCCTTTTTGGGAAACCACTTTCTGAGTGGAAAAACAATAAACATACGGGTGTGCTCTAGAAATCTCTAGAGATTTTGGTAAAACGCTTGCACTGCGAACTTAAACTGCTTGCTTTTACCTGTGAAGTGCTAGAATAGATGACAAGAGTTGAGCGACTTAAAACCAACTGAAAGTCCAAGTAGATTTAATGCAGTGATGCCCCATCTCACACTATCAAGCTTTGCGCTTGTGTGCTTAGCAGCGAAACACGAAGTAAACGTCATGACATCAAACATGAGCAACAAGCAAACAAACAATTGCCTCATGAGAAAGGAAATAGCCGGAAGCTCGCGTCGCACAGTGTAAGATTTTGCCAATCTAGGGGGACTTAAATCAATTGCGGCCGTAGTTTAAGAGATATCAACTTGAAATTTGAAATGGAACATCGGACAAAAACTACTCACACCTCCCATAAATTATCGCTTTTTTCAGTATTAACCAGAACACCATTTTCATATGGGAGCTATACGATAGAGTCACCCGATTTTAATGGAACTTTGCATTGTGTAAAAGCATATTAAATTAATAATTGACAAGTTTGCTGACGTTTTCAGTAAAAACAAAAAAGTTTTTCTCTCCAGAACTAGTTTTTTCCGATCGTTCCTTTGGCAGGTATATCATATAGTTATCTTATTTTTGAAAAAACTTTGTAGAACTACGTGCGAGTATAGTATCTTAAAAAAATACTAAGTTAAGAGACGCTACCTTTGAAAAACAAAAAGTTTTTCTCACAAAACTAGTTTTCCGACCGAGAGTTCCTATGGCAGCTTTATGGTATAGTCATCCGATCAGGCCGGTTACGACACATAAACAGCAGGTATGTATCTTTTCAGGAGACATTGTGCAAGGTTTTATAACCCCAAAACCCGGAAAGACATTTCAAGGTTAAAGAAAGCTAAAAGACGGAGTAGATAGCAAAAAACATGCGAATTACACGTGATTTTGTTCGAAAATTGGTCTTACAATAAAACGAAAAACTTAAAATGGCGGAGACATGCGCTTGTTCTCCATGTGGTGGCATCGCCAAACTCGATGGAACTTAGAAGTTGTAGTCCATAAAAGCAACATGTTTTTTTTGCAATTTGCCTAGTTTTTAGGTGTTTATAAAAAAAAATTATATAATATGTTCCAGTAACAGTATTTAGACCAGGTGTTGAAATTTTTGCAGTTCAACTATTCAAGAATAAGAAAAAATAGCTCTTCTTGGAAACAAGACACTGACAACTAAATTTTAATCACTTTAATTTTGTGCCTGATGCGAGTTGACAAATTTAATTTTTCAAGCGTAGCAATGGGGCATGTTTAATAACTATTTTATTGCTGTTAATGATAATTTAACTACATAACAAGTGGATATTTTACTAGCATTTAAAAAAAAAAGACATACAATTTGAATCACTTTTTTTTTTGATTAAAGTCCCCCCTAGCTTGGCAATTTTACACTGTGCGTTGTGAGAGAGTTATTTGTAGAGCACACGTATTCACTCTCTCTTTGCGTGTGACGGCTGCGACGCCGGCAGAATTATGAGTTCCTATCCCATGGGATAGGCTTTTGGCATTTTGGGCACCACTGATTTAATGCGTACTGTTTTAACATATAAAGTAGTTCTAGTTTAGTTCCAAATCAAATCGTTTGTACGAAAGTCTCTAGAGATTTGTGGAACACGTCCGATAGTGACCATACAACAAAATTTCTGACTGAAATTGTTCAAAAAATTATGAAAATTTTAGCTGGTTACACTAAAAGTGGCCAAGACATATCGTTACTTACTTTAAGACTGGCATAACTCAAAATACGATTTTTGACTTAATGTTGCAGAAATATGCGCTGTATTGTGTACAATTTTCATACTGATATCTCTTATACTTTCCATGTGAGATGAGAATATGTCGCTATATCTTATT
This sequence comes from Lordiphosa stackelbergi, assembly GCA_018904235.1. Classification (NCBI taxonomy): domain Eukaryota; kingdom Metazoa; phylum Arthropoda; class Insecta; order Diptera; family Drosophilidae; genus Lordiphosa; species Lordiphosa stackelbergi. The sequence goes on along the minus strand of JAEIFU010001764.1, from coordinate 45,983 downwards.
ACAGGTTCATATTTATGTTAAGGCAAGAGCGTCGTATTTCAGTTGTCCTGCAGTCGTCCTATATTGCGCAAACATACTTCGGCTTTCAGGTAAGACATCATATTTTCAAATTTTATTATAATTTTTATTATTTTATTATTTTGTATTTTTTAAAAAATAAGGCTACAAACCTCTAAATTTTGCTGAATGATCGGCCCCGGGGGTTCGCACCCGTTGCAAAGTCTACGGTTCGGTTCGCGGACTAGTTTCTGGAACCCCTGTATTTGGTTCGAGCCAGCCTAGTTTCAAAACATATTTGATCATATCAAGCCCCTCTTCTGGTCTAGAGGGCTAAATTGTACATGTTTTTTAAAAATTCGTGGAAAGAAATCGGAAAGAGATTTTGTAATTCTGTTTTTTGTATTTGGTTGTACAATTCATTATAAAAAAACTAGGTGTGAGTGTCGTGAACACTCACGATTCTTTGATGTGAAACATGATGCTAAATTTAAGAGCTGTTTTAAGGACTGTTTAGTCACTGTCAAGTCACTATTTAGTCACTGTTTAGAAACTGTCAAATCACTGTTTAGTCACTGTCAAGTCACTGCTTAGTCACTGTTTAGCCACTGTCAATTCAAGTGAAGTCACTGTTTAGTCAATGTTTATTTTCTGATTAGTCACTGTCGAGTCAATTATTAGTCACTGTTTATTCTCTCTTTAGTATCTGCCAATTCACTGTTTAGTCACTGATTTATCACTGTCAAGTCGCTTTTTAGTTACCTCCACTTTCACCCCAGTTTCACTCCTCTTTCCGCCCATTTGCACTCCTCCCTGGGACACAAAATATGCTGACGTCAGAGTAGTCACGTGACGCTGAAATCAAATTTTACTCCCACTAAAATCTTCCATACCAAAATTAAAGATGTTTCACATCAAAAATACAAAAATGGAAAATTTGTGAATGCGAGGGCTGTTTAAAAAGTTCTCAGGATCCAAAGTAGGCTCTTCCAAAACAATATGTGTCGATGGTGCCCACGTTTCCAGGAGTTACAATTATCAGAAAGCAAAACGGTATGAATGCCTTTATCGTCCGTAGCAGAATTGTGAAAATAAAATTGAATTTGAAAAAAATGGCGGCCTTTCAAAAACGAAAAATCGATTTTTGACCATTTTTTGGACAAAAAAATAGAAAAAATCTTTTTTCTCAAAGATTGAGATAGGGACGTTAGCCACGTCAATTCTGCGTCCATAAAGCCCTACATTATCTTGAGAACTTGAGAAAACGTGGGCACCAGTTTGAAAAACGTGGTTTCGAGAAAAACGCGTTCAAAGTTTGATGTAATGTGAAAATTACTTGTATTTGTGAAGACATTGGTCGACAAAATGGCTATAACTCCGAAAGTATTTCGAATTTTGAAAAAAAAAATTTAATATAATATTTTATAATATTTTTGAATATCTAAGCTTAAAAATAAAAATTTTAAAACAAGTTTTCTAGACCAGAAGAGTGCCTTAAAGCTGTTTGAATTTATATGTTAAGGTGCTCCAAATATGCCCGCCTACTATTGTAGATAAGATGACGAAAGTTGAGCGATTTGAAACCACATGCTCAATGCCAAGTAGATTCGATGCGTATTCCTTTCACATAATCTAGTAGGCGGTCTGATTCTTGCCACTTCGCAAATAAAGTAGTCCAAGTTTAGTTCGAAGTGCAATCGCTTATACGAAAAAAACTCTGCAGATTTCTCAGGACACCCCTGCATATGTATTTTTGGTCGCTGAATTCAAATAAATTGTTCGATTTCCCCCAGCACGTCAGGCTTACGAGTTTTTTGAATAAACAATATCTGTAAATGACGTTACAGAAAAACCATAAGTTAAGGTGATAAGGTAAAAATTTTTAGTTTTAATAATGAAAATGTGATTATTTTTTTCCAAGTTTAAATAATTCTGAACATTTTTTTTGCTGATATTAAAAATTATAGAACAAAATAGTTGGTATTCCTTTGTTTTGTCCTGCCTCATTTTCAAAGAAATACGGACGGATGATACCAGCAGCTCATAAGCCACACCATACAGTGCATTTTTGTGGATGTAAAGGTAGTTCGAGAGTCTCTTTGGGTTGCTCATCAGCCCAAATGCAACAATTTGGTTTGTTGATGTATCCAGAAATGTGCCGAGCCACTGAACAAAATTCGGGGCAAAAACAGTGAATTTTCATTGAGCTGTTGCAGAACCCATTGGAGACGTGAGACGTTGTCACGGTGTGAGTCCTTTCATGATGATTTGTCAAACAGTCCTTAACAAAATAAAATGACAGAATGACAAAAGTCAAGCGTGATATCTGAAAAAAAAATATTATTACTAAAAAAATCTCATTAAGAATTACCGTTTTTAAGAAAAATTCCTTCAAAGTGACTCTTTACAAAGAATACCTGGGTCAAATAGATCCGCGAACTCTAAAGTTTTTCAGGATTCGTCGAAGTCACGTCCGTTTTTTTCTATCAAGTTGAACTTTTAATCATGTGAAGAACATTCGACCTCATAAAATTTAAGAAATTTTATTCTATTTATGAGTTGACAGAAACTCACCGCCAGCCAGTTTGAACCCTAAGTTTCAGCCACCAAGCAAGAATTTAAAAAAAGCAATTTCAAAAGCAGTGCTTAACATCCCATAACGGGTACGGTTGTTAACTTCTCTAAATTTCATTGGTCAGAAACCCATGAACCAATCAAATGCCTACCACAGGCACTCTGGTTCAAGCATGTTCCAAAAGTAATTGAAATATTTACATGAGTTAACGCAGGCGCATTTACAAGTACTGAAAATATATACGTACATACAGACGTAGATGTATGTATATATGTGGGAGTGGGTTCCCAATATGTATAAAACAATATGCTAAGCACTCCTGAGAGCTCGAAATAACAAAAAGGTCACATGATACTCATTCCTTTAGTACGTAGATATACATAGGGCTGCTTTGCATAGCTGATGTGCACTCTAATTAAACGAGGAGCTTGACAAAATTCTCAAAATAATTATATGCAAATACATATATGTATGGAGACGACCACAAAACCTCAGATGGGCAGAGAGCATCAGGCAGGATGTATGAAAGGGAAAGAGACTTGGCGTAGGAAGGGCAATTGAATAGCCAGATGAAAGTTGCAATTTGTTTGCAAGGTGATTGAAGAAAGTAAGGTAAAGGTTAAGATAAGTATCCGAGATGTCAAGTTTAAACTGTAAACTGATGTCAATATTGTATTCCGACCGGTTTTATGTACGAATGTGCTTAGCTAACTTGCCTCAAAAGTTTTGTTCTATTATTTCCCAAAATCTTGGCAAATGAATCAAAAGAATAAGATTGAAAAAACGTCTATTTTACAGATAGATGGTTTTATATATTTAGTAATCAGTATTATTTACTGATCCGCCAAAAGAATGGTGAAGATCGCATGAACGACAGTCGATTTATAAAGAAAACAAACAATTATGATGGGTAGCTCTGGCCGCAACAGCGATGGGCAGCACTTCACACACTTTATGGCTTCTTTGTCATTTTGTGTGGCTTCTAAATAAAATTGATCAGATATATAACAATTTTGGGGGATACCAACTTGACCGATACACAATCCATAGAGTAAATCGCACAAACTCTGGAATAAGCTTCCTTATCATCAGTAGATTTCGCCAATACATTAATTTATCAGCTTTTTAAATTGCCATTATCAAATTTGCAGAAACCAATTCCCATTTTCGTCTTTAAATTAATAAACTCGAGAATTGTCGAAAATGAGTTTTTAACCCACACTACTAAGAAAAGGCGGTTATAAAAAATTTTTTTAAATCCCCCTTGGAAACATCCTGCGTAAGCCGCTGCATCTGGAGCATTAAGAACTTCGAGAAACTATTGGGTGTCACGGACAGTAGTACTCAAGTATACCATGTACCATTTAGCAGGCTCTAGGTCAGTAACTTATGATTTTGTTCATAACATTTTTACAACATGACACGCACAACATCACAAAGGAGGCTAGTTGATCGTATAGCTATTTCATGAATTTCCTCAATGCAGTGGCGGATCTAGGAATTTGCTAAGGGAGGGGCTTAGAACAGAAATTTTTGTTTGGTTTTTCAAGTTTTATTTGTTGTTATTGGTAATATGGGTAATTTCGGGGGACATGGAATGTATGTATGGAACATAAAAGTATCTGGCTTATGGCCGTAAAAAATTCAATATGTCAAAATTTTAACAAATTTTATTTTTACCAGTTTAATTTAGAGACCACGACATTATAAAAATTTTTTAAGCTGGATCTAAGCTAAGGTCACTGAGGCAAATAGTTTGATGAAAGTTTGGCACAAATAGGCCTAATTTAAAACTTTTCGTCATATTTAATCGACTTATTCCAATTTAATTAATTAATTTTTGTATTATTTTATGAATAGTTCACTTACTTTATGAATTTTTGACAAAAAAAAATTGGAAAAGCCTCGATTGTTTGCGTTCATATTTTTTTTATTAGTTCCCCGATTTATAGCCTATTTCCATTATGATTACATACAATATTTCGAAATGTAATTATTTTTTTAAAAAAAAATTTTTTAAAATCAAAGAAAAAAATAAAAATTTGGCGGTTGGCAATCTTAATCATTTAATTTGTTCCGAGTAGATTTGTTTACATCAATTTTTGAATATGATCTCTCAAATGGCCGCCTCTGGCGTTGATGGCGTATTGTGCCCTTTTTGCAGCATTTTCCATCGATTTCGCCAACATTTCCGGCCGGAATAGCGGCTATTTCTTCACGAATGTTGTCCTTGAGCTCTTCTACGGTCCTTGGCTTGTTAACGTAAACCTTTGACTTCAAATATCCCCACAAGAAGAAGTCAGGCGGCGTCAAATCGGGCGAACGCGGTGGCCAGTCCAAATCACCACTTTTCGACATCAAACGGCCCGGAAACAATTTCTTCAGAAAATCGATTGTTATGCGAATTGTGTGCGGTGGAGCGCCGTCTTGTTGAAACCAGAACTGCCTCATACGCTTTCGACGAATAATTGGCATCACAAAATTGGTCATCATGTCGCGATAACGCTCCTGGTTGATGGTAACATCATGGCCATTTTCTTTTTGGAAGAAATACGGCCCAGGTGAGTCCGTTTTCGCACTAACGCCGCACCAAACTGTGACTTTTTCGTCATGAATAGGCACTTCTTGAATCTCCGAGGATTTTCAGTGGCGTAAATCCGGCAATTTTGCTTATTTACGGTCCCAGTCAATGTGAAATGTGAAAATGTGAAATTTTTTAAATGCACGTTGAGTTTTCACAATTGACTTGTTCTGTTGAATGTAAATTTCAACTATTTCAGAGCTTTTCGTGGCGTGTATTGTTCCACATGGTAAAAATCTCGCGGGACTGACGCTTCAAACGTCGGTATGTCATTAAGCGATCTGACAATCTCTGTCGAAATTATGGTTGCCAGATGGGTCCGACGATTCTCTCCCGCCTATACCATCTGGCATTAAATTGGTTGCAAATGGCTGCTAGATGTGACAATTCTCTCCCGCCTATGCCAATCTGGTATTTAACTGGTTGCAAATGGCTGCTGCCGGGGACATTTTTCTCCTGCGGCAAGCGTATAAAAAAAAAAAAAAGCGTGGGTAAGGGGGGGGGGGGGGGGGGGGGGGCGCTAAATTTAGGTTTCGCCCCGATAAAACCTCATTTTTGTTTATAACTTAAGTTTTCCGCTGTTATTTTGAAAATTGTTCTGATATTATATCAAATACATCTTGATCTAATTATTTAATGTTGAAAAATATAATTAAAGAAATATTTTAGAAACGTTCAGGCACAGCTCCCACCTTTTCAGAAAGCTGGCTACGCCCTTGTAAAATGGACGACTTCAATACATGGATTTGGATAGAAAAAAGTTTGAAGTTATTGGCGACCGATAAATTTCTGGTTGTAAACTACACTTTCCCGCGGAAAGATGCTGTGAGAGCCCACTTTTTCTCAGAGAGTAAAGTTCAGTATGTGTGAGAGAACAGTTAGATATTTTCTCTTTGGGCACTCTATTAAAAATTATGAATTTTACAATTTATAGACTGCTTTGCTTCTTAACCTTCATCGGCTTGTCCAAAACAACATTTAATCGGTTTAGGTTTAGGCGGCCACACACACACTTACACACATTCAAATCGATGCACATGCCAAGCTTTTGCCTTTATTTTTAAAGGTCTCCCCCCTCCTCATTCTCTTTCTCTTTCAGCTGCTCTGCATTTTGCATGCCGTCGCGCATGCTCAAACCCCCATTTCAAAATATCAAATACGAGACGATATTTTGGGTATGAGCAAATCGGCTTAGGGCCAAGTTATCAACATTTGGAAAATAAAAACACGCGCATTATCGACACCAACAGAACAGACATGCGCTGATAACCACAGCCACTGAAGGAGGATGAGGATGTCAAAGCCGTCGGCCTGTCAATGCATTTTCCATTTGTCGCCTCTAATGACATACATATTTAGGTGTTAATCGCCTCATTGGAACGTTGGCAGCGGATTTGCGGCCATTGTTCCATGGGTTCTTTGGGTAAATATTGATGCCAGCGATTATGGCTATTGATGCAGTGACAATGGACTTTCCAGGCATTATCCGCAGCAAGCGATCAGTCGCCGTTGCAGTTGCAGTCCCTAGCCTCGAGTCTATTAGTTGCAGCCTTGGTCCGAGGCCAAAATCGAGCTCAGTCAATCGTGTTTTGGCTTTATGGCACATTATCCCCTAAATCGCAAACAAAACGGCAAAAAAACAAACAGACCAGTAAAATGCAGGCCGAAAACATATGCTAGGGGTAGTAGGGATCGGAAACCAAATCGGGGATAGAAGGTATTAGGAAAATTGGCAAATGGCTTTCGATGCTAAACTGGCTGGGTGTCTAATCTGTTTCAGTTTTAGCACAAATTGCTTCACACCAGGCGAAATTGAATCTTTCACAGAAATATAATAATAGCGAATTTTACCAACTGGGCTTAAGATTGAGCAATTTCAGAAGTAAGGATAATTTCTTGATCCAAGATTTTTGAACCACTTTTTTTTCAACTTTGCTTGTTCTCTCCGATTAGTTACTTATGCTTCACTTCCCTGGCCTATAAGCCCCACAGTGAGAACGAATTTAGCTCCATTTCCTTGAACAAAATTCTTAATAACTCTTACTAAATGTTGAATCTGATCAATACCTTACAATTATTTTGTCTTTGATATTGTGAAGAAATGCATTAGCTAAGATTAAACAATATTCTTAGAAAATTATTTAAGAACATTAAGGAGGTAAGTTGTGGAGGTATCTAAGCCGATTCCAGTCCACCAATTCATTTGCATTTTCTCATCAATCAAGTCTGTGATCTAATAGCAACTCATCAATATTTTATAGATCTCGCCACCAGTTTAACATCGCCCTCAGTAATCTTTCACCATCTACAAAACGTTCATGTCAGTAAGTTCAAATTACACTTAATTGTTGAACATTTTGCTTTCGATTAGAGTCCAAGGCCAAAGCGAGGGTGGTAAAAATCTGCCAAATCCATGTTCTGGGCTTAATTTGTAAAAGAGATAACATTTACACGTCAAAGCGTTAATGCTGGGCATGGGGGGATGTGGGCAGGGGCGTGACTGTTGTTGCGGGTGATGATGAGCATGAGGATGAGCATGGTGATGGTGGTGGTGGTGGTGAAATACAATAAGTTGGCCTAAGTGAATTTGAATCTCAATTGAATTGCGAGTTTGAGTGAATTTTTTGTTGGGTTACTAAAGCAGGGGCAGGCGCTTTACGCTTGTCTGGCCAGGCTGACTGGCGAACCCAATTATCTTTCAATAAAAAGGGAGCAAGGGCAACGAAAAGTGCATCCTCAAGTTACACACACACACACGGGAAGAAAATGTTGTTGTAACGGATTTGTGTTTGGCAAATCCCAAAAGCCAAAACGGCAACAACGCAACTACACTGGGAAAAAAAGATGGATCAGAGTTGGAAGATGGAGGGAAAGCACTTGCCCCAACTTGTGTTTAAAGTTTTAGGTGAGTTTTCTTTTTGCTAAATTAATTAGAAAGTTCTACAAACAGACGTAAATAAAGTATGAACAAAATTCTCGAATTAAGAATTTTGCGGTTATTAAATCTTAAGACCAAAAAACTTTAATTAAAAGTGAAATATGAAAATAGTTCTTAAGTCTAGAATCTTTCGGATTTATGGTTAGAAGAAAAAGAAAGAAGAAATTCCTACACTGAAAAAATGGCTAAAAGGCAAAATCAATCTGAAAAAAATTAATTTGAGCTCGACCTTCGAATTGAAATTTCAAGTACAAAAAGATTGGAAGAATCCTGAAATTTGTGTCTCAATTCGAATAAGTTAATTTCAAGTAAGAATCCGTATTTGGAAATCAAATGATCCTTACACAGAAAAACAAACTTGGCTACACGGCGCGTGTAAATCACAACCTAAACGCAACGTATTTCGGCGTTATCAACGCTGCGTGTGAATTCGAAAGCCACACGCGAGTGGGAAATGCTACACGCGACGTGTAAAAATTAAAAATCTAAATGCAAATGTAGAAAATTGTTAAATGCTGCGTGGGCAAAGGCAAAGTCTACACGACATTAGAAAATCAGTCATTTCATAGGCATTCTGAATACAACACGGCGTTTAGGTTTTCCACTTCATTTCACGGCGTGCGAAAAACTACACAAAAGTAATGGGTTGAAAATCCCGGTCGAAACGTGTAGAAATCCTACATTTTCGTGTAGCTTTTGCATTTGTTTTCTCTGTGAACAAAAACCCCGGTTTGAAAGCTACTCTGTACTCAAACTATTGGTTACTATGTTAGAAGCGGGGAGGAAATCTCTCTCACTAACATTAGCAAAGCCAAGATTGGGGAACACACACAGTCACAAAGGTACTGGCAGCCACTGTTCTTATGTGTGCCGGATTTTGCTGTCAAGTCGTTTAGGAATTCCCAAACGATTATGGCAGCTCCGGCATGGAGTAAGAGTCGTTGGGGCCAGTACATGTAGGCACAGGTCACTGAAGATTTGGTATGACCACCTAGCCTCCTTTGTGGTGTGTTGTGTTCCTGCTTTTTGAAGTTATGTGCAAACATAACGAGACCTTGAGCCAGCGTACTATTGATGGTTTGAAATCGAGAGCAGGCTTAAAACTGAAAGAGAAGTTTCTAAATCAGACCCGGTCAGCCCATAACCCCCGGGGTCCGAAGTCAGTCGGCAATTCACAAAGAATGCTTGCCGAAGCCATGCATCACTATGTGTCAGAGGGAGAAGGTATATTGTTTTTATGCTCTCCATTTGGCCTGCCCTGCTCTAAATGAGTACACAGTGTGTTACACACAATTACACACATTTTTCTGACATCTTTGAAGTTTTATTAGGTGTTAGATTTTTTTAAAAATATGCCTTGAAATTTCTTACCAGCTATAGCTTTTCCTACATGAGAAGGTAGCTTCTGAATATCAGTCGATGTGCCCAGTCCACAGTCTAGGACATCTAGACCAGAGATCCCCAGCCAAAGCCCTCTGGTACTACGTTTATGCTATGCTCATTTTGCAAAATCATTTCATGAAATGGGTTCGAAAGTGCGTGCATAAACACATTTCATGAATTCGAATACCTACGAAAGTTGACTGTGAATTCGCTGTCAATTCATGAAATGCCGCGGCGCAGTCAGCTTAACGCTGCGTTGGTGTGGCCAGATCTTTTGTTTTCTCATATGTGCAAATTGAGTCATATTAAAATTTAAAAAGAACGCATAAACAGAAATCGGCCAAATTTGATTTTTCTTGAATTTTTTAGGACGAAATCGTGAATTTCATAGTAGAGAAAATTAATATTGACTTGAACGCACGAACTTTCTTGTGTGTCTACCGTGTCAATTCACACCAAGTGCTTGGCGAATTCATGCTTCACTGCGTGTTAAATAGAGACACAGTCACATTTTTTGGGAACCCTGATCTAGACCAGTGCCGGCCAGCCATAGCTACCGAACTTATGGTTGTGTGAATTGGTGAACACTGAATTGCAAGTAAAACCGCTGTAGTCTGGAGAGAGCTCTCTTGTTTGCCAACACAAGCACACTTTTCTGTCCTCTCCATTTGGCCGGCACTGATCTAGACTGAACGATTGCGCAGTCGACACCGCTTCTGTCAAAAATTAGGCAGCTGTTCCCTCTCACTTATGCTCTCTGAGTGCTTTTGGGAATATGTCCCTCTCGCTCTAACCACTGTGATTTCGTATGGGCACTATAAGTATCTCAATGGACACTATAAGCATCTTGTTGGGCACTATAGCACAACACCACTCAAATTTAAGTAATACTCAAGGCTCAATGCCAAACCAATTGAAGATGGAAGCGAGAGGTTCTTGGGATCACACACACTCCATCCTGTAGTGTTGTCAGCGTTCTGCTTCTGATGTCGTTTTTGCTATAAGCCTGCCTTTGGGATTGCCTGCAGTCAAAATTCTGTCATTGGGTAACCTCTGCTAACACAAAGTGACAGGCTTGTGACAGCTGAAGATTTTAATTTTGGTGTTCAGAAATAGCGTCTATACTGTCAACCAGCCTCAACTTGTGGTGTTGTGCGTGTCTTGTTTTAGAAAAGTTATGGACAAAATCATAACTTAAATAACCTAGTGCCTGCCTAAACAGTTCTATGTAAATCTTTTTCGGTATTCGATGTTCTTGCACCAAGCCGACTGAGGGAACAAATTAAGTTTGAATAACAAGATAAAATCAATCCCATGTGTTTTTGAAATAAACCTATATCGAGCTTAAGTCAAGCTCTCAAAAGTCGGTATCAATACAAGAATTCCGGAATTAAAAAATCAATACTCAAGTCAATCCTTTCGTTCTTGGTTTAAGAAACTCCGGGATTGGCCGACCACTGACATCGTTTGGGATTGATTTTAGTCCGGTTATCTCGGATTTTATTCTCTGTAAATGCTGTTAAATCACTTGTCTGAGTTCTCATATGAGTTGGCAGAAAAGCAACTCAAATAGCTGCACAGAAAACAAAAAAATCATCTCTTTTCTTAATATCAGTTTTTTCTTATCAGGTAATTCCACCAAAATATGTATGAAGTCGACATACCGTGTGAATACTTTATTCAGAAGAAGGCCGATTCGATACTGAAAACGCCCATATGATACCAAATATCCTGTTATTTTTTTGTGTGTAATGGGTCAAAAACTCTGAACAGTTTACTATTATGAGCTTCTTAGATTGACTGTTACACTAGTTGAGTCACTCATATGAGTTTTTGACAGCCAACTCATATCAGAACTTTGAAAAGTGATATAACAGCTAAACTGATTTCATTTCTTCCCTCATTTTTTACATTATTTTCCTTATGTAAACGAAGGTTGTTTGGGTTTTCTGGTAACACTTATTTTCTATTTCAATTTTTTACAGTGTGACCATCTTCGTTTCATGTCTTAAAAAATATCCTTTTTACATTTGACATATAATTAAAATTTGGCGGTTATTTTCAAAATATTGTCCCAGGAATACACTTAGGAAGTTATTGAAGATTTCTGTCCATAGGTATACCCTCTTGTTCTTGCTTAAGTTATGCTCTTTTCATCTTTTCAGCTTCATTTGAATCAACACGGCAACTTTTTTATAGAACAAATCGGAATTAGTTAAAAGAATTGTAAAGTCTTGGCCAGGAACATTTTGTACTTAATTAATAAATTTCCTTCTTGTTTCAAGATTTTATTGCAATTAATCTAAGAAATTAGTTGACTTAAATGGAGAATATGTTGTATTTATTTTAGGTTTCAAGAGAAAATGTGATTAGATTAAGGACTATTTCCAACTTAAATGCAAAAAAAACTTCTTCTTTAAAACCTCATTGATAAGTAAATCTAAGTATTTGTCTGCTCAACTTACATCAAATACAAACTCTTTGATTTTTATCTCAGTGTATATACATAGAAGAACGGACACTTTTTGAGGGGGTTGCTGGGAACTTGGATCGCTTTGGCGTAACCCAAATCTAGCCTGCGGGCAAACATCTTTATTAATTCATAATTCAATCGGGGCGCTCGAACAATGCCAGTGCTTGGGCTCGGGCTTTGCCTCTGCGCTGGGCTGTTCCTGGATGATGATGATGATGATTTTGATTTGACTTCAATTTTGTTTTTCAGTAATTTAATACGATTTTTCAATCTTTCCAAATGCAATAGTAGACAATGGCACAAGAAAAGCAACGCAGCCTCCATTTGCTAGCAAAATTGTGTAGCAATTGGAAAATTGGTACAGTAATTTAGTTTAATTAGTTAAATTAAAGCAAAATTGGCCAGCGCACTATGGTCCAAAAGACAACTTATTTTGGCATAAATTAGTTAGGCATAAATTTTGGCTAGATTTGAAGTGAATTCAAAAACTGTGCATTGCCCAAAAGTGAAACCACAATTCTTGTCCCCTCATTGCGAGATGCGTTCACAAAATCTGCCCCCTTTGGCCATTTCTTCTCAAAATTTATGCATAGCGCATTTTGTGTGTGTGTGTTTTTCTAATCCGTTTCCAAAATCTCTTAAAATCCATGCGGTCTGTGAGGGAAACAATAACAAAAACCACAAAAGCCGAGCGGAAATGTTTCAATCAGAGAATCCATGGCCGTTGAGTGCTTTTGTTAATCCCAGGATCCGAGGCCAGAGACGAAAGACCCATCAGCCACAACCACAACAGCCACGCCTTGGGCCCGCAAACGCCTTTTGTTTAGCGCAGGACTGGCATCTTGATAGAGCGTCCGGAGCTGCCTTTTCAATGCTCTTATGAATTACGCATCGACGCCTACTCCATTCTGGTCTGTTCTAACTGTCTTTTGTCTGTTGCACCTTTCGCCTGAATCTGACTCCTGCTCTCATCGATATTCTCTTCATCATCGTCGTCGACGACGTTGTAAATCTCATTAGACACAGAGATTCATCTTTCATTTGGCTGCTCAACGAGGACAATTAAGACAAGTGTCAAATTATTTGTAACCAAAAGCCTTAGAGCCACGCCCCGCCCCTTCAGCAGTGGATGTTGAAGTGTTTTGGGTGGGGGGAACTCTATCTTCCTAGTTCCCCAAAAGAAAGGGTTCAACTTGATGTGGCATGTGTGAAGTGTGTTTACTTTGCTCCAGAAAAGCCTAACCTCCTCCACAATTTGTCACGCTAAATTATCATAATATAGACGAGTTTATTGATTCGCCTTGTTGACTGCCACTGGCCTTTTCCGCAATTGTGAGAACAGATGCCTTGCTGGCTGGTGGTGGTGGCGATGGTGTCTGTGGTTGTTTGCCCAGGGAATTTACATTGCCGCCTCCCCGACCCACGCACCCAGCCAACTCTTTTCGTTTTGCTAAAATTTTATTCAAAACGCGTTTGTCTATTTACAGTACATTTACGCATTTAATGATGGGGTTCCCCTTCTCCCTTACCGCCTTACTCCATCCCTGTCCATTCACTTTTGACAGGCGGAAAAAGTGAGCAAATGTCTGTCAAAAGATTTAAAGATGTGCAAGCTAAATGGCAAATGTTTACATATATTTTGTATTTGTATGTGTATGCATGTGCTTGTGGCTCCCTTTGTCAATTTACATGACAGCCAATAAACTGGAGCACAGTGGAGCAAAATTACAAAAATATGATGGGGAAAACGGAAAGATAAGCGCTGAAACTGTTTCTAATTCTATAATTATGTTATTTTAATTTTAGACAAACAAGTTTTAGCTGTCTCGAGGTCACGTTATGTTTGCACATAACTTTGAACATGAATACACAACACCACAAAGCAGGCTGGTCTGCTATAGCTGTTTCAAGAACCTCTCGGTCCTATCCTTAGTAGACTTTGCCCATTGACTACAAGACAGCAGCTGCCTTTTCATGCCAGATATGCTATAACCGCTTGGGAATTCCAAGCGTCTTAACAGCAAATTGATAGAAATGAAAAACAGTCCGCTAGATGGATTCGATTTTCCCCCTTCTATCGGGTGGTAAGAGAAATTGCTAGTTTTGCACTAACTGCTACTTAATTACAAGTAAGGTGACCCAATGTTTTTCTGTAAAGATGTTAACTAGATTTTTCAATTTGAATTTTCAATCTCACATTTATATAACCAATATTTATACATAATCTGGTAAAACTTTCGGTTTATAAATAGCGAGTTATAAGAATACATTTGGGATCAGCATGCGGTGTCTTGTAATAAAAAATTATATTGCCTACTTTCGGCTTTTCCTTAAGGCCCACAACTTTTGTCATATAATTGAGGTCTGCTTGCGCTGTGTACCTACTAAAATTAGTTATGTTAACATTAATGTTAATGCTCTGTTAATTAACATAAGGGAAGACTAGACATTTTTTCTGAGTAACGGGTATAGCAAAGTCGGACAAGGATTACTTTTAACTTAAAAAGCGCCATTTTGTCCGTAATTTAGAAAATTATAAGAATTTCAATCCAAATTATTTGTAACTTTATTTTTCGGCAAAAGAAGTGCGTAATCAATATGTTCAAATATTGTGCAGTTTTCTCCTAAAAATCGTGATAAGTACATTTTGGAATCGAACACTGTTTCCAAACTGAGGCGGTTATTTTTCTGATTCTTGGAAGGGCATTATTCTCCTAATGTTGATTTAAAGACAATTCGGAAGAAGCCGTTGATGTGTTTTGAATCTAAATTACGATTCTTTTTAGCAAATTCGGCATTCTGGCCGTGACCCGAACTACTTATACTAAGCTACTTCTTATCGAAAGGCTCTATTGAATACAAGCGTTTCGAAGTATGTCTCCTGAGATTTTTACCAATTTAAAAACCTAAAAAAACATCCAGACTCCAACATTTAAGATCAAGGGTGCCAACAGCCAATGCGCTCAGCGCGCATTTGTTGTTGATTTGCGCATATCTATAGCCGCGTGTAAAGGCACTCGATCAGACAGCAAATAGCAGAAACCAACATACTGTCCAATTCACACCGAATGCTTGCCGAAGTCATGCATCACTGTGTGTTAGAGAGAGACACCGTCAAATGTTCTTGCTTTCTTCTTGGGAAACCCAGGCATAAACCAAAGTAAACCAATTGCAACAGAAACTTTGTATGTTTTCTCTTTTCTCTCTTTTATCCAATGCCTCTCGCAACAACATAAGTGTATTTGTAGTCTTCACCGTAGATTTTGTGGTTGGCGACAAATGATTTCGTGTGCTTTAGACAATCACGGGCACACATCTAGCACATTTTCTTTCTGAAATATGCTAACGATCCATAAGATTGGGAAAAGCCTGTCTGATAACGATTCATACCATCCGATCAAACTCTTATCTTAGCAAACATTTTCGAGAGGTGTCGAGCCCCAAATCCATCGATGGGGTGGAGGCAGACTACCTCCTTTTCAGTTCAGGTTTGGAAAGTCACATGGGACCCCTGAGCAGCTGGAAAAGGGTCACAAAAAAAATGGATATTTACACGGTAAGAAGCTGAGTATTAATGTTGTCGTCGTTTTTTTGCAAACATATGTATATAACAAATGTTACTCTTTAGACAGGGACAAAACAACAAGCCACAATGCTGCTGTGGCTGTTTCAGCGCTTTTGCAAGATAGCGTGCAATGCCAGATGTTCGAAACCAAGAAAGCTGCAAAACAGGCTTTCTTCGCGGTTTTTACTCAAGGTCTCTGAAGGCGTAAGCATTCGGTGTGAATTGGGAGTATGTTCGTGCCCCGGGGTCTATGGCTGGGGAACTCTGATGTACGTGCTCCAGCAAGAGGCACACCAATATAGTGACTTCTGATTAAGCAACATTTGCGTGGACAAGAGGCAGTGAGAGACCAATGTTTCCCCTTAGTGAGGTGTCCACACTTGACGAATTCAATTTATTAGTGTAAATAAATTACATTTTGAAGGAGTTTGAAATAAATAAATTTTTTATAAAATATAATGTTTTAATTTTAATGGCAGTTTATAATAAACTGAATTAATACTACAAACTTGATAAGAAATAAAATTAAATTAATAAAAGCTAGTATCAAAATGAAACAAACAGTTTGATAGTTGAATAATCAAATTAATAAGACCTAGTGTCAAATTGAAGCAAAAAAAATAGAGGAAAGCTAACTTCGGCTCGACCGAAGTTTATATACCCTTGAAGCATGATATATTTCTGCCAGTTTTTTATATGGCATCTATACGATATATTCATCCGATTTTTGGTCAAACTCTCTAAAATTGTGTTGAGACAGATAATATTCATAACTGGAACGTACGAAGACGCTACCATTGAAAACAAAAAAGTTTTTCTTACTAAAACTATTTTTTCGACCGATCATTCCTATGGCAGCTATATGCTATAGTCATCCGATTTGGATCAGGCTTGACAAAATTGTGTGTTAGCATATCATATTGATCAGTAACGAGTTTGGGAGCGATAGCATTGAAAACAAAAAAGTTTTTCGTACTAAAACTTTTTTTCAGACCTATCTTTTGTATGGCAGCTATACTATATAGTTGCCCGATTTTGATAAATCTCGGTGAAATTATGTGAAATCATAGAAAACTTATAAATACGAGGGTTGGGAGCGATAGCATTGAAAACAAAAAAGTTTTTCTCACTAAAACTACTTTTTCAACCGATCGTTCCTATGGCAGCTATATGCTATAGTCATCCGATCCGGCCGGTTCCGACAAATGTGCAGCGTATTTATACCAAAAGACTTCGTGCACAGTTTGGTTACGATAGCTTTAAAACTGAGGGAGGAGATAGCATAGAAACAGACGGACGGACAGACGGACATGGCTATATCAACTCAGCTCGTCATGCTGATCAAGAATATATATACTTTATGTGGTCGGAGATGCTTCCTTCTGTGCGTTACAAACATCCGGACAATTTCAATATACCCTCTCCAAGGGTATAAAAATGAATACAACAAATTAACTATAATATAAAATTAAAAACATAAAAAAATCAATAAATAAAATAAAATAAAAAAAAGAATTCTTTTTGGTTATGGGTTCATCTTAATCATTTAATTTATTTATTATCACAAAAAAAAAAATATTAAATTTCACCTATAAATATAAATAAAAATAATTATACCATTTAAATTTACACGGTTTTTTACTTACTAAAAAACCTAACATTATTATAAAATTTCACCCGAATATATTACACAAATACTTAAATAAATAAAGGATACATAAATAAAATAAATTATATTACGTATTAAAAATTTAAAGATACCAAAAAAAATACAAGGGTTAATAAAAATTTTATTAAAAAATGAAATAACATTAGAAAATACAAAAAAAAAATATAAATTATAAAATATAATACATTGTATAAAAAAAAAGCTTGGAAAGGAAAAGCATTTTTAGATTATGGGGTGGTCCGGAAAATACGCATAATCCTTCCATTCTCTCATTAGTAGTCACAATAGACCAAAAGGTCTCTTCAACCTTATCAAATCTGTCTAAAGACATTACAGACTGTCCAATTGTTATATATAATTTTTCTTCAATAAAAATTATGATAAACAACTTAAAACATCAGAGAACACACTTTCACCTGCCTGCATTTCAGCGATCATAAAAGAAATATCACCCACCCTTAAACAATTCTAATTGCTTTCAACTTGACTTGACAACTAAAGTCCAAATATTGTGCACATTTTCCATGATGGTGCACTCCACGGTGCATTGGAGTCGGGGGAGTTGTAAAACAACAATTGCCAAACGAGACGAGACGAGATGAGGAACTCTGGAGGAACAAATTGACAAAACCATTTTGCCCTGGAGGGGTGCATAAATTGAATTTGGAATATGTAAACCTTTGCATTGAAGCTTTTTATTTTGTGGTTAAACTAATTGAGTCGTCTTGTAAAATATGTAAATGCGGACAGCGGCTGACGCCAAATGCCGACAACCGCCGCCTACAAATACGGCTGCCAGGCGTTAATAACTGTCAACCCTGCATGCGACAACGAGGCCGAGGCATTAATTTGATAAAACAACAGGAGCAACAGTCAGTCTGCGCTGTGTTTGTTGTTTTAGCTGCAGCTTTTGAGTTTTTGGTTGAACGCTTCTGTAATTGGTAAATGGCCTCCCCCCAGTCCGAGTGTAAAATCAATTACGCATTGTCACTGGCTGACTCGCTGACTCGCTGCCTCCTTTTGTGGCCAGGTAAGGCGCCATTTTGTGGCAGCCAGCCTCAGCTAATTGAAACATATGGCAGTCGTCTCGACTATCTATCTATCGTTTCCTCTGTACGTTCTCGGTGCGTCTGCGTCTCTCTGCCAAAAAAGGGAAATAAGGTCAAAAGTGTCACATCATGCGTAATGATGACGATGACGACGCGACGCCGTGGCGAGAGTCCAAAAATAAAAACCTCAAGTGGTCGAAAATGCTTGCAGCGAAAATTAACTGACAATGCGGCGTATACTTAATGTGCCAGCTACTGATAATTGCGCCTTCAAGTGTTTTGCCCAGACTCATGACTGTGCCTCCGACTCGCTGACTGACAACTTGCACATGGTCTGGCCCAGGTCTCTCACCTTGTAATTTGAGATGAATTTCTTTTTCTTTTTTTTTTTTGGTGGAAAAGGAAGCACTTATCCAACTAGTCAGGCCCATCAATCTGAGCAAGTGACTCTGTGGCGCTTGCAGCTCTAGCAGATTAGATCGACTAGGCATATGGCATGAATACACTTGGAAAAACAAACGATTGAGAAGTGGGTTCAGACTCAGGATGGAGTTTCTAAAAACATTTCAATCTTAAATGAAACATTATCAAGTTTAAATGTTACAACTATTGAAAATTACCAAATAAATGCATTTTTCCAAGTGCATTTATGTGCACGTGTATATAAATAGAATATATAAGCCAAATGTTCCCAGGGCAGCCAGCTCTGAGCCCATAATGACGATGATGTGGTGCATTTGTGTGTGAGTGACAGTGACGCGTCACTTTTTTTGGGATTTGGATTTTTGTTGTGGTGAGAGGGCCGCTGGCTCTGGCTGACTGGCTGCATCGCCGTCGTCGTAGTCGTCGTATGTTTGCCTACTGCATGGGATATTTTATTTTCATAAGGCAGCTAAGTAAACCACTCAAGTAGGACATTGCAAGGCCGGACATGTCATCGTTGGCGCCAGGCACCATCAGTGGGAGAAGAGAGGCTGCTGCTGCTGCGCTGCTTTGACTTTTGTTGTTCTTTCCCTTGGACTTGGTTCGTTGCCGTTGATATTGCTGGGTGTTTACACAGAAATTGATATTTTATTTCAAAATAAAATAACAACAATAATGCGGAAAAGGCATATCGCTGCAGCAGACTTGTGGTAGTAAGTATAATAACAACAAGTCAAGAGAAATCGAAATTTATTCTCTTGAAAAGAAAAAGAAGAAATTCCTTTTGTTGGAAAGGTGGAAATGATATGCGGAAATACTCACAGCTTGCTGATAAAATTTTAAAAGGAAAAGTAAGTCGCGCGCTTCTTCCATTTTTATGGTCAGTTTAATCGACCCACTGAAGCGGTTATTCGGGCTATTGTGACTAAATTTCGCACCAAATTTACATTGTTGGACATTAAACCACCAACACGCTTACGTAGAGTGCGAACTGAAGAAAATATCGCAGCTGTATCGGCCAGTGTTAATGATGACCATCAATTATCGATTCGTCGCCGTTCGCAGCAATTGGGCCTCTGTTACTCAACAACGTGGAAAATTTTGCGGAAGGATTTAGGTGTGAAGCCTTTCAAAATACAGCTGGTGCAAGAATTGAAGCCGAACGACCTACCGCAACGTAGAATTTTTGATGAATGGGCTCTTGGAAAGTTGGCCGAAGATCCACTTTTTTACCGAAAGCAGAATTGTCGATTTTGGAGTGAATATCAGCCAGAAGCATTGCAAAAGCTACCAATGCATCCAGAAAAATCACAGTTTGGTGCGGTTTATGGGCTGGTGGCTTCATTGGGCCGTACTTCTTAATGATGCAAGATGATGGGAATCGTAACGTAACTGTGAATGGTGAGCCGCTAAGAGATGATATCCAACTTTTTTTGCCCAAAATGCAAATGCTGGACTTGCATGACATGTGGTTTCAACAAGGCGGTGCCACATGCCACACAGCACGCATAACAATGGACTTATTGAGAGGAGAGTTCGGTGAACATTTTATTTCACGTTCGGGACCGGTCAATTGGCCGCCTAGATAGTGCGATTTAACGCCCTTAGACTATTTTTTGTGGGGCTATAAAGCTTATGTCTATACAGACAAGCCCGCTTCAATTGACGCATTGGAAGACAACATTGAAGCATTTATTCGTGAGATACCGGCCGAAATGTTGGAAAGAGTATGCCAAAATTGGACTAAGCGGATGGACTATTTGAGGCGCAGTTACGGTCAATATTTGCATGAAATAATCTTTAAACATTAAATTATATGGACCGTACTATCGATTCAAATAAAGATTTCATGCATTTTTCTGAATTTTATGTGTTTTTTTTTTAACTTTCCTATAGCTCTTAAAAAATCACCCTTTATCTACTAGCAACAAAAGAAGTGTAGTTTACATCTCAATTGCCATCTATTATATACTCATGATAATCTAAACTTATTATAAAATTTAGCGAAATTAATGGAATTTTCGGTCTTCACCATCTATATAAGTATTTTCCTTACCTTTGTTCATGGTTATACGAAAATTTTATAATTTCTGCCAATTTTTGAATTTCTTTTAATATTTATTTCCGTGCATTTACCCGTCTCATAATAATCTAAACTCAATTTAAAATTTTGAAAATTTCGCGTTGATCTGGACCATTATTTTTTACACCTCCTATTTACCTGTCTTCATGACAATCGACACTCATTTAAGAATTTTGATTAAGAATTTCGAAATTTTTGGTCCGTTCGATATACACTACCTATTTTCCTGTCTACACGATAATCTAAATAAACTAGTTACAAAATTTGAAAATTTTCGCAATTTTTATTGGACCGATTGACCTTGACATCCTATTTACCTGTCCACAGTTGCCATGTAATCTTCTTAATAATATAAACTCATATGAAGAATTGTCAAACTGCGCGGTCTTTTGACAACTTAAATATATTTGAATAAGTTATCTGCTATTCGGAACGAATACGAATCTAACATATCAGAGATTGTTTTATCTTTCTTTTATTTATACGGATGATAAAATGGGAGCGGAAAATTTGTCTTCTCACTTCTTTAAAGAAAATATTAGCCATAGATATTCTTCTCCAATAACTTATCATCCTTACGAAATTTCTCTAAATTCAGAAAATTAGCAGGGGAGAAGTAAGCTAACTTGCTCACCAAGTCCGTTAACTGCCGAAACCTATCTTAAAATTCTCCAATGGCTTATCGGCTCTAAGTTCACACAGCCAAACGATAGCCCCGGGGCACGAACTTACTTGCCAATTCTTACCGAATGCTTGCCGAAGTCAAACTTCATTATTTGTTAGAGAGACACAGTCACGTTTTCGCCTCTGCTTGGGGAACCCTGTTATAGAGAGAGAAAATAGATTATTACACAAAACGAGAGCGTAAGTTAAAGATGACCCTGTCCGACATCGATATTTTCTAGTCTACCTTTTTTTTTGTTATTGTTATTTTATTGGTTAATCAATGTTAACATTTGACATTATGTAAGCATAAAGCGGCTGCTAACCCCAATTATATAGGACAAAAGTTGATGAAAGATTGAATTAAGCAAAAAATTCGAGCACAATTTGATCCCAACGCTGGATCATTTTAAGCATGTTCGAGATTACTTTGAGCTCGATATGTAATATTGATTTTATACCAGGAACGATAACTTTTCTTCCGTTCCTCAGCCAGGCCTCATGCCATAGGATATCCTTATGCACTGCAAAGACCAAACCTGTTTTGGTTTATTTAAGACTTCTGAAAAACAAAGATATATAAAATTTTTTTGGCTCGACTGGATTCGAACCCACTACCATGCGCACCATCCCCTCGTTTGTTTAACATCAAAATGCTACCTATATTTCTTCGCTGTGGCATGATACATTAAGGTGGGGCAAAGCCAAAATAACTTGATTTGTGTAGAATATCCTGGAAGTTGAGATTGAATTTTTAAGTTCATACCGGGCTTACTCCAAGTTTAAAAAATATCTCATATCTGGCGTGGAGCAACAACAACCACGTGAATACCGAAACATGGCTTGCGGAATGGGCTTAGGCACCCCTGGTATAAAAGATACCAATATGAAAATTTCACACAATATAGAACACAATACATCAAATATATTTCTGGATCATCAAGTCAAAAATTGTATGTTTTGAGTTATGCCTGTCTTAAGGTAAGTGAGCTATAAAAACTTTATGTGGTTGGTAATGTTTCCTTTTGGACTCAACTGTTACATACTGTTACAACCTGTGACATACATCTGAACCAGATTAGTATACCCTTTTTAGTCTACGAAAAACGGGTATAGAAATTTCAAATTTATTCAGAAATCACAGAAATAAAAGAGTACCTACATTAAATTTAAATGAATAGGGAACAAAAACTCCAATATCTGTAAACAACTGGTAAATCCTGGAAACAGTCCATTGTATAATACTTGCATCGGTAGCAGAGCGCTGACTGGCTATAAATGGGCCGATGAGTGCCTTGATTGTTTACGGAAGGCTTCCATCGACGTGGCTAACACTCTCAAAGCAGTTCATGAACCTGTTTAAACAAATCTCAATAAATTTTTACTTCGCTGTTACACTCTAAAGTCAGAATTAGCTAATCTCTACCCACGCTCCCAATAAAATTCACAATTTCTGCATTTTCGGATTTAAATTCTTAACTCGTTCATTCGTTCATTTTATTGCATTCTAAATGTAATACGTAAGCTCTATGATTTGCATTACTTAAACTCTATTTACAAATTACGTACACACACAAATTAGAATGAAAACGTTTCGAATTTCAGCTCCCCGTATGGGATTCATATGCGTACCTCTCTCTGCGTCACTTAAATGGCTATCTTTGAAAAGTGTGCGTCCAAGTTCGGTGCTTCTTAATGGGTAGTGGGTAAGGGGGGGAGGTTAGGATTTAGGAAACATGCCAAAGTCTTTGCCAAATTAGGTTCTTCATACGTTCTGTTCTAAGTAGCTCGGACTTGTTTCAAGAATGCTCTTAACTACAGATGACTTAAAATTAGAATTGAAACAATTTGAATAGCTGGGCCTTAGTGTGGGGCTTGAGGGGCGATGTGGGGGGCGGGGAGCCACCTCAGACCCGCTGATATCATGTGATTTCGGGAGCATTGTGCTTCAGCTCGGGCGACGTGGAGAAGGGTCTGTGCAACAGCTGATGGGCACTGTGATGATAGTTGGTGGTGGTTGTCTCATGTCCAACCGAGGCAGCAGCACCCACAGCTGCAGCCACCGCCGACACGGCCGTAGAGTTGAGTTTCTCGGGGGAATTGATGCGCAGCTTGGGAGCCGGTGGAGGCACACACTCCACACTATAGGCAGCCGCATACGCCGGATGATGCAGATGCGAGGGTGCGCCGGCTCCACTGCCGTTCAGTGTTAAGGATTGCGGCAATTGCGGATGTGGCCTAATGACAATGGGTTGAATGGGAAACTGTTGGGACATCTCCTTAAGGTTGCTGAAACTCTGCAAGTAGCAGCCGGCATTGAACAGGCTACTGGCGGCATCCAGTTTGAAGGGAGGCAAACAACCAGGCGGCAACGCGCCCGCTCCACCACCGCCATAGGCCGACGGCAGTTGAGGCGGCGTGGGTGAGGGCAGTGAGCTGCTCAAATCCCGCGGCTTATCATCGTCCACACTGAGACTTTCCTCCCGATCATTGGCACCGTTCGAGGTGCTGCCCGGACTATGCTGCAGCTGTAGGCTACTCGGCACAGGCGAATGGGTGCCCAGCGAAATGTCCGAATCGGAGCTATCGGAGGGTGTGGGTGAGGCACCACCGTCGGCACGACGACTACGACAACCCAGTCCGGAATTGTTCTGGTTGTGCTGAATGCTGCAAAGTGAAAGAAGAAAACGAGAGATTAGCATTTGGATAGAAGATGGTGTAGAAGGAACAAACTTGGACACAACTTTTTAAGGAACTAGGTGAGTGAGTAGTGTCTTAAAATTGAACTTCTGAGGAATTGTTACATTTAGGTCCTGGATTAATAACACATTTCCCCAGCTTTGAAACATTTGAAAATAGTGTGTTTAGCTTTAACGCAAGCGTTTTCCTTGCCAGCTAATGGTCTTAGCTTAAGAGTCAACTGAAGAACTTTCAAAATCTTCTGGGATTAAGCCCACTTCCGGTGCAGCGATTGCTTCAAAGACTTAAATCTTGTGTGACGCTTAGGACAAACCCTGGTTTTTAAAATCAAACAAACACAGTGTCATTTCGCTGAGGTTATAGAATCCGGAAATGTGTTCTAAAACATCCCTAAGTCTATCTCGTTCTGTGGTGGGGGACTAGTGCTTGCCCTTCTAAGCAAGCACCACGGCTTCAACAATCAGTGTCTTCAGCTTCAGCTGATCAGTGGCTTGCGAATCAAAGCCGGTAGAGCCGGCTTCCTTAAAAGAAAATGCGCATACTCTTGTGAAAAGTATCCATGCACATCTATTGGAGGCTCTCATTTTTCTCAGGCACCGGTGTTCAGCTTGGATGTATAGCTGATAGACCATGATATTTTTGTGTTGTCGAAATTTATTTGAAAGGTAATAATTTTCTCGATCAAAATCCGGGTTGAGGGTGATCAAAACTATTTCGTTTATTTTTAATTTTTAAAAGTTTTCCTTTTATCTCTCCAAATCTTAAGGCAGATCAACGAAAGTAAACTGTTCGGGTTCATTAAAACCAAACCATTCTTTAAAGATTAAGACCCAACAATTTCTAATATCTGTCCAGAAAATACTTTGTATTGGTTTTAAAAGATAAGATAAGCCAAATCTTGAAACTGTTAGAAACCAATTGCTGATCTCGGATTACCCTCATAGACTAAACACACTAAGCACGTCTAACATTTAACATCCAACATCCTGATTTTAAATGCTTAATAACCATTTGGTATGCTGAAATGTTCAGTCGGTCGATGTCTAATAGGAACATATGGCAAATTCCGTCATGGTAAATATTTATGACTCAGGATGTTGGATGTTAGATGGTCTCAGTGTGATAAGCCTATTAGCAGTTTGATTTGACACACACGAAATGATCGCAAGGACATTGAAGAGAACGGGCTAGCTCTTTTTCACATGAGTAATAATAGAACAAGCTTGTTAAAGCTCTCGGCCATACGTGATCCAGCGAGTTTTATGGCAGCCACGAGCAAGTGTCAAGCGAGCTACACACTTTAACACTCGCTGCTGACTCGCCTAGTTGTTATATACTTAAATACAACAAGTAAGAGCGTTGCAGTAGAGTGGCACGACTCCGAAATACCCTGTACAATTGAGAAACACATACAAACACACACATAGACAAACGCGCATGTTTCTGCTCGGATCTTATTGCGCTTTTCAGAATAGATAGATATAGGGCCTGTTGCGAATTTCGAGTCGATTTTCGTGTAAACGTTAGCATTTTGCAGTCGCATTTACTAACGTTGTATAGAAGGTAACAATTATACCTACGGTTACTAGATCAGGCATAATCGGGGTGCCACGAAATCTCTAAAATTTTGCCGACGGTTAGTTTGTAAATCTCTCGAAAAATTCGTTGGTGCCACAGAACTTCCTAGAGATTTAATTTTCTTTGAAAATCTAGTTGGAACATCTGATGTTTCCATACTCTAAATACGGGCTGAATCTCTCTCCAAAAAAAATTTCCCCTTATTTTTAGATGTGGGTTAATTTAATGACTAACTGAAGTATTTGATTGTGTTATATGTTTTATGATGCATTTTTAAATAATAATTCAATTTTAAGTCGCATTCTCCACCAATATAATGCAAAATTTAAATATTTGTGCCCATAACATGAGGTATTTGTTTCCATCCCTTAATCGGCTAGGGCCCGGCGGCAGCAAAAGGCGCTAGTAAGAAAAGGCTTTGCAAAATCTGCTAACAAAACATTAGAGGTTTGAAACAACCAAAAGAAATTTCTGTGGCACCTAAAATTGGAATTCGGTTGGAATTTGGTTGGAAGAGGTTTCTGTGGCACCCTGAATAAAACTGGGAATTGTTTGTGCTGAGAACCGACTGCTCAAAACATGTGAATTCAATTCTAGAAAAAAGCTCGACAGAAACTAGAAGCCACAGACTGCAATCAAAATACATACGTTTACACGAGAAATTGACTCGAAATTTGCAAAAGGCCGATTATCTTAAACCTTATATCTATCTCTGAAAAGCGCAATAATATCCAGTGGGGGGGGGGGGGGGGGGGGGGGGGAAAAAACAAAAAACGGACAGATGACATGGGTCGGAAATGTTTCCTTCTCGCTGTTACATACATTTTCACAACTTCATGATCCCCTTCTACCCATTTTTAATGGGTACAGGACATAAAATCACTGTCAGTAGAGCTCGCGGCGACTTGTGGCCAAAGCATGATACAAACATGGTATGGCGCTCTCTCAGTGCACTCTTAAGACAAAAACTTCAGTGTGCTGCTGTCACTTGATGCGAAAGCAAAAGCGCAGAGTCCAAAATGCAGGCTAAGCGCCATACCTTGTTCATTGTATAATGGGCCAAAGCAACGAGTTAACGCGGGTATTTGTAATTACAAATACACGAGCTCTCCTAAACAATGATCCGCATATATTTCTTTTGAATACTTTTGGAACAGAGTTCAGTGAGCTCGAGCGTTGAGTTTACTTGGATCGCAAGGGTTCGAGTCAGCTCGTAACGGCTTGTTTGCAGTTCTCTGGTCTGAAACCATTAAATTTTCGTGTTGAAAATGATTCAGAAGTCATATCGGTGAAAAACAAGAGTTTATGTTGAGGGTCGAGAAAGTGTAGGACGAAGACGACCATCAACAACAACTGACAAAATCAAAGAATTTGTATTCCAAAATCGTCGATCTATAGTCCGAGACCTAACTTAACCTTGTTTAAATAGCGGAAGGATAATTTAAAACCATTTTGGGTAACCATTTGGGCCTCAGAAAAGTGAAATCTTCGCTTCGCGGACACCGTTTTGAAAAGACAGAAGAGATAGAAACCGAAGCGAAGAAAAAATTGACGGCTATACCGGAAGAGGAAAATTGGAAAAAACGTAGGTACAAGCAAAGACATTAGAATATGAAGATGAGTAACGCCATGCGATTTTTTTGCACACGATTTTTCCCCCCTGGCTTTTCATCTGGCTTTTCGCTCTCTTGAAATTTTGTCCAGAAGCCAGCAGCGTTTTTGTACGCAGCCGACGACTGTAAGTGTTCACACGTATTCTCAAGCATTACTCACACAAGCAAGAGCATTCTATTTTTTTAGATTTTTACGCTCTCAACTTTGTGTGAGCGGAGAACCCGCGATTTTCGGCGCCACCAAAAAAAAAAGCTGCATATTGCAAAACCATTGTATGGGCGTTCGGCATCTTAGAGATTATATTGGTCTTTGGTACAAGTGTATTGTATCCAGGGGGTGACTACTTTGAGGGGGATGAAATGGACTTACAAGATCACATAGATATTTTGATTTATAAACAAATTCCGGGTACTTTTTGCATACAGTAGTCGTCCCAGCATTTGGAAGTTCATTTTAACAAGAATCACCTTGGCGAGTCTATTTCGAGCCTTTTTGATGATTAAATAGAGATTTAGTTCATGTGGGACTTAAGGAAGACTCGAAAATGACTCACGCATTTGCTTAAAAGTGATTCATTAAATAACGACGCGAAAAATACTCGCAAATGACTCGAAAATGAGTCTAAACTTATCAGAAAAACGGGGTATAAACGAATCTTCATAAAGAGTCGCGGCTAGGGTACCAGTTTCTCCCGACAAAAGCATCATTTATAATCAGACTGAGAAGTCGAAAAAGACTCGAATGTGATCAGAAATTTCATAAAATGCTAGCTGGATGGTGACATTTCGAGGAAGCTTTAATATTTGAGGGTAAACTGAGTCGTTGGACTTGTTTGTTGCTTTACGCACACTATCAAAAGATTGACAGCACTGGTCTATGGTGCCTTCCTATCTCAAAATGAAGTTTGTTCTCATTGAAATACTCAACAGTAGAGCCCTCTCCCGAACTATTATCCTGAAGATTCTACAGAGTATGTGCTGAATCCTTGAATCTGCATTTCGGTTGCATATAATATCCCGCTTTTAGTGATTTCCTTTTTGAATATGAGGGACAGCCTTTTCTAATCTGCTTCCCTCTCTCATCACCCAACTCAAGTGCATTTTCACGCCTTTCAATCGTCCATCATCATCATCTAGTTGCCTAGGCTGCCGCCTGTCTGGGTTAATTAGTATTAGTCCATCGCAACTGGACAGTTGGACACAGTTGCAGTGGCTGAGCTTGTGGCTAAACGCCCATTAGTCGGCTCATTTGTCGTTGGCCAGCCAGGGGTTAACTCCAACAGCGACTGTTCATAAATCTGACAACAACTTTCACACATGCTTAAGACAGATTGTCTCTGGTACCGAAAAACAAAAGGCGCGCCACATGACTTGGCCAGAAGATGACTTGATTAGCCGCCGCTGCGGCCATCGCCATCATCATCTGCATCACGCCATGACTCCTTCAATGTCATAATTATCGGTTAGGATTCGCGCAATTTGTTGACCCATCAGCATTAATAATGCCAAGCTGGTGTCTTGGAGCCAGGGTTCGCTAGTCCTTAAAGCGGCTCGTGTTGTGTGATTAATGGTGCACTCACTCTGGCAGCGGGAGCAGCAACTCAGTTGGAGCCACAGTCAAGAAATGTATCTGCGGCTACCTTTTTTGTTGTTCCACGAGGCCTGAAATCGTTTAGTTGCCTAATGTGCCAACTTGATGGATCACTCAAACTGGGCCGGGCTGATGAATTGTTACCGGGAGGGGATGGGAGGGGAGGGGGGAGAGACTACCTGCTGCTGGGATTTTAGGATTGGAAAGGTTGTTGCTTATTATTATTTTGTATCTCAGCTATGGGAAAGTATTGAAATTCAGTTTGCGGTGGGTCGTTTCACTCGAAATTTAAGCGGTAGCTGGACAACATTTCGCTGCAGAATCCTTCTGGTAGCCAACTTTGGCACGGGCGACTCAAGGCCATTTATGCACTTCATTAAGTCAACCGGCACGCTCGGCTTGAGTCCAAAACATATTTTCCACACAATTGACTAAGCAAGGGGCAAGGAAATTGGATACTGTGTGGCACCTAACCAAAATGACACGAATGTAATTACCCGCTCGGACATGGCGAACCCGTACCAAAAAAGAAAGACACACCAGGCCTCTGCTGAAACCCGAGAGCCATTGAAATGATTTTAATCGGCTCATGTCAGAAGATGAAGATTCCGACTGGGATTTTTGAAACGAATTGAAATGAAACTCATTCAGGCTGCAAGAACATAGGTAATATGATCCCCGGTAGGGTATATAACTCTTTTCCACTTTTTTTTTGTGTTTAAATATGGCTTAAAGCCGGCTAAGGAATTCCTATTCAATGAACCTGCACGAAAATGGAAGGCCAAATCAGGCAGAAAATTTCCATAGCCCGATCCATAATTGTGACATTCAAATGGAATTTTATAAATTGTGTAAATATTTAGACAACAGCCGGAACGGCAGCAGGCGTAAGAGCAATCCACTCCCCTGGGGAGGGTTGGGCCGTGAACGCGTTTAAGTGCAATCAACGTTTATTTTTTGAGATCTGTTGACAAACAGGATTTCAATTTGTGCGCATTTGAATATTGTCTTTTGACTGGCAACACCAAGCAACAACCCCTTGGACTTGTCAATGGGCAACAACATCGACATTCACATCCGGTGCTCATCGAACTGGCACCCAACGCTGATTCTGATTAATTTCTTGAATACACTTTCTTTAGGGCCGTCAAGTGTCCGACACGGCGGCTGCTGCTGCTGCTGCTGTTGCTCCCCTTTTGTATATTTTTCTCACAAGCCACCGAAAACGGTAGTTGTGTTGTGCAAACACCGTCGAGTGCTCCACCAGCTCCCATCGCCATCATCATCATCATCATCATGGGTATGGGTATGGGTACTTATGTGGCTCAAGTGCTCTGTCCGTACGCGCAGCCAAGTGGGCACTCGGACTCGGATATTGACAATGGCGATGGCTTCTGCCCCTCCGCGGTTCTTCATTAGAATTCCAGGTACAAACTGATGGCTGGGAAATCGATGGACAGCACCACTTGCTGGTCCTTTCCCACCCCCACCGCCTCCTGTTTTGATGGATCATTGACATTTACAACATATTTGTTCAATTTTATTACACTTCTCATTTGATTTCATGTTATTCTCTGTTCTCTGTTCTGGCCCGCATATCGTACGCCCACTGTGCACCTAATTTGGCTGCTGCCGCTCTCGCTCAGCCACTCCATCTCCATGTGGGCGAATCTCAGGCATTTCAATTTCGTGTGTAATTCACGCAATAAAATAATCAACGCATTTGGATTTATCCAAAGTGGTTTTTGGTATCGTTGTCGTGCCGCCTCAAGTGGTAATTGATCAAAATCAAGT
Organism: Lordiphosa stackelbergi; assembly: GCA_018904235.1. Taxonomy (NCBI): domain Eukaryota; kingdom Metazoa; phylum Arthropoda; class Insecta; order Diptera; family Drosophilidae; genus Lordiphosa; species Lordiphosa stackelbergi. The sequence continues at coordinate 15,308 of JAEIFU010001764.1, read as the reverse complement.
CGTAAGCCCCAAAGAAGAAACACAAGATGAATTATTGACTAAAACTTAACTAAACAGCTAGTTTTTTGAGGTAAACTTGAGTGTAAAGTAGTTAAATGGTTGGGAAAGGTATAAAACTTTCGAATACTTTCAAGTTTTGCTGATTGTGAAAGTATTTTAATGATTGAATAAATTTATAATTAATCCTCAATGCGTTTCCCACGAGAACTGTTCTAGAAGTATCTTTGAAGGTATCAGGGATACAAGCAGCTCAATAAATGGGACCGTTTCAGCTCGATTAATCAGAGTGTTATTCCTAAAAAATGTCACCCATTGATTGTGGCTCCCAAAAACTGAACAAATCTAAAACCTAAACAATATCATAACTTTGCTTCTCGGTTTCAAACATAAATTGTAATATACGAACTTAAAACTTATTCAGTATATGAAAAGTTGCTTTTGAAAAGATGGAAAATAAAAATTGCTTCTCAAGAGAGAATGCTGATTTTCTGACCTGAATTTATTCGCTCTTCGTCTTTGGTTAAATTAATCTATTAAAGGTTCACTTTAGTCTTTATAAAACCAATAAATTATCTTTTTATCTTTAAAACAAAAAAATATATATTTTTATACCCCTACAAAAAAAACATTAAAATTATTGGAAAAAAAAAAAAAAATAAAAAAAAGTGTTTTTTCTTTTTTTTTGATATTTACACTACCCAAACCCACATTAAAAAACATCAAATTTCATTCAGAAAGCGACTAATATTTTGTAAAAACTTTGACATTTCCAAAATTAAAAAGGTCGTTTAATCTTGAATACATTAAAACATATTTTTTTCGACCAAAAAAAAAAAAAAAAAAAAAAAAAAAAAAAAAAAAAAAAAAAAAAAAAAAAAAAAAAAAAAAAAAAACTATTACCGATCATTCCTATGCGCTGCTGATATGCTATAGTCCTCCGATTTGGATCAGACTTGACAAAATTGTGTGTTAGCATATCATATTAATCAGTAACGAGTTTGGGAGCGAATGCATTGAAAACAAAAAGTTTTTCGTACTAAAACTTTTTTCAGACCTATCTTTTGTAGGGCAGCTATACTATATAGTTGTCCGATTTTGATAAATCTCGGTGAAATTATGTGAAATCATAGAAAACTTATAAATACGAGGGTTGGGAGCGATAACATTGAAAACAAAAAAGTTTTTCTCACTAAAACTACTTTTTCGACCGATCGTTCCTATGGCAGCTATATGCTATAGTCATCCGATCCGGCCGGTTCCGACAAATGTGCAGCGTATTTGTACCAAAAGACTTGGTGCAAAGTTTGGTTACGATAGCTTTAAAACTGAGGGAGGAGATAGCATAGAAACAGACGGACAGACGGACATGGCTATATCAACTCAGCTCGTCATGCTGATCAAGAATATATATACTTTATGTGGTCGGAGATGCTTCCTTCTGTGAGTTACAAACATCCGGACAATTTCAATATACCCTCTCCAAGGGTATAAAAACATTTCACAAAAGAAACTCAATTTGTGGATCAATTCGTGAAGCGAGTTCGTGAAACTGGAATGTTGGTGGATAAACCAACCCGTGTACGTACTCGTCGGTGCACTGCCAAGCCAGCCGTGGTAGCCATTTAACCCAAATTGTTTTTAATAAATAAATGACATGAACCAACCTTTCCAATAAATGTTCCACCTTTAAAAACATCGAGCCGATTTGTTTTATAGCAAAATTAATGCTATATTAATGCGATTTTTCCTTAAAGTGTATTATAAGAGCCCATTAAATTTTCCGTTGAACAAATGTTTTCCCAATGAATTTGGATAAAGTTTGACGAAGTTATTTGCTCATTGCTGACATACTAAGGCTGGAATAACACTTGCTTGTTTTACCGACAATTTCTAGCAGCAATTTTGCTCTTATGGGAATCTAAATGGGTGAGAGCGAGATAGACAGTTGTTGAATTCGCCGCACAATATATTGCTGCTAAAGGCAGAGCAGCCGGCAGGAATTGTTTTCAGATACAATATTGTCGCTAGACAACAATTTTCTGTGGTGGCTATTTTTTTTTGATTACTTATTTAATACATAAATTTACTTAATGCTTCTTGCAATTATACATTTTATTTATTTCAATAATAAAAATGCAGTTTTTGTTTATGAATTTATTAATTTTCTAAAAAAAAAACATAAAATTTGTTCCCTTGAAAAAAGCCAGTTGACCAATAGGTTGCGCTTTTTTTGTGAACATTTGGCTAGCTAAACCACGACGGACATGTATAAATAAATTTGTATGTGCTTCCTTTTATACCAAACACATCAGTCCTGAATACCCTTTGCAAGGTGTAAAAATCAATATAAAATAAGTTGTCTTCTGGCCCTACGCACCCAGCACCTAGGATACCAATTCTTAGATGACCTAGGTCTCTGCGCGTAGAACACCTGGCTCATCGTCAACGCCCATTCGCCCTCACCCATCCACCAAACTCATTTTCAACCCACATCACAAAGGGCCATAAGGTCTTTTAGTTGGAATCAATCGCACCCAATAAATAACGCGCAGAGTCTTCGAAACATAACCATCCTTACCTGCTTAAAACACATTCCATAACTAATAATTTTTTTTCTTTCAAATGTATTAGTCTAATATTTTATATTCTTCGTAGAAGTGCGATTTCTAAAGTTTAACAAATAAACGAAAAGACAAAGTCCCTTTAGATTCTTAATATTTAAGGTCGATTTGCGAGGACTAGGATTTCTTTTAAGACCCATGGATTCTTGGTGGAATTTCCCGTAGATTTCGTTTTTTGCCATACGCTTTGATGACTTTTTCCACCCATACAAATCGACCCACTAATTTATAGTCAATTTTCAGAAAACTATGTCATTTAAATTTTGAAGTTATCTTATTGGAAAGATAAGATATAACGGCTACTAAAAATTGTCGTTAGTAGTCTTATGGTGAAGGCGTTCCTTTAAAACTTTTCAGTTTTCTCAAGCTTTGGGAAAAAAACGGTATATCTGACTTTTTTGGCGATGTATCAAATATCGATATTGATAATTTTAAATTTTGATATTATCGATATTGAATTTTGAGAAATATCGACAACCCGGCCCAGCGTTCAACTTGTCACAAGCTCAATCGTGCCAGCCTGTATCACAAGCTCTCTTGTTTTATACAGAAATTCAAATCATTACCCCCACTTACTGCCCACATCTATTCACTATAGCTAAGTTTTTGTTTACATGAGATACTGTAGATAACAGTAATCGGAGACTGTTAATATTTGCTCAGAAATCGTGAAACATCAAAATAATACATATTTTTAAGTAAATAGTTAAAAAGGATTATTTAAATCTGGCGCCAAACAAAACAGAGCATACTTTAAGGGGACCTTACACATTTATATGTCAGATATAACTTCGTAAATTCCTCTCGTCACTATCGGAATTGTTAAGTTGTGTTCTTTTATTCGCCCATACGCAATATTATATCGAACGTCTATATCTTTAGCTGGCATGGCATGATAAAAGACTTTGTTCTTTAATATGTGTGTTAGCTCAAGTTCAGTAAACAGAATTTTAATGATTCTAAATTTACCAAGATCTGACATCTATATCCTTTATTTATCCTATTGTTTAGATCCGTTAAAGCAAGATTTTGCTTTTTATTTTTAAATTTTGTAATAGTGAATACCCCTATAACATCATGCTTAAAATAAAAATATAAAAACAAACTATGTATCTCTATATCATATTTCTGTGAGTACGTCTGAAACGTCTCCTAATTTACATTGTTGCAATATTTTCCTTAATCTTGATGTTGCGTATGTAACTCCCCTTAGCAGGCACTGAAACCGCATCGAGTACCCCCCCTCTAAAACTCATTTGAAATTGCAACTCTTTTGTTTTGTGTATTGTTTCCTTAGTTTTTTTTTTGGGGTAGGCGCATCAGAGCATGACAAGAGTAGAGTTTCCGCCAGTCGCACTAATCTCTGATGTCTTAATTACTCAATTCGTTGGCTTTGCCTTTCTCCCACAACTGGTTGGGGGCCTTTCTAATGCAGCGGTTATGCGTTTTGATTGATTTACCAACTTGCGCAAACGCTGCTCATCAGAAGTGCACATCGTCGCTTGACATCGGTCTGCGTCTCCGTCTCCGTCTCGATCTTGTTTTGGCTCAGGCAGCTGGAGCTCTGACAGTCTGTCTGTCGCTCGCTCCCCTTGGCACAAGTGCAGTAGCAAAAATGTTAACAATTTTTCAGCGCACAATGCTTGAACAGTCAGCGCCTGTTATTCGGTCTGGTCTTGGGTCTGGGTCTGGTTAGAATCGTCTGTCTGGCGCTGTCGAAGTTGATGTTGAACGGCTTTTAATTTCATATTTTTTGTTCATATTTTTCATCAACGCGCGGCGAACGCCGGCTTTGGCTTAATAACACGATGACTACACGAAACCGAAACTGGATGGGGACTGGCTGAGGAGGAGATGGGAGCTGGATGGAGCTGTAATGGCCGCGTATCCGTTGCGGCAACGGCAGCCGCTGCTTTACAAGGCGAAATAATCGCCATCATTTTAACTAATGACCCGTTCCCAAGGCGGTGGCAGAGGCCGAGTTGGCGCTTTGTGCAGATTCATTCAATTTCAGCCGCCTGCTCCTAACTTAATAAACACGGGATCTCTGTTTGGGCCTGGGCCAAACAGAGTTCCAAAGAATGCCAAATGTTGTCTCGAATCTTTCTCTTGGTTTTTGTATATATTTTTTTTTGGTACCCTTTAAGAATGGGTATGATGAAGTTTGAAGGAAGAAGAATTTGTCAAGATCTTAGTACTCAGAGTCTTTAAAGGACTTTGAAAGTAGATGGGTATATAATGGCTGGTGGTTTCCCCACAAACAGCCTACAACAGTCCAAATCGCCACATTTCCTACCTTTCCTAAAAATCTCAAAAAGATCCGACAAAAAACACAAAAGTTTAGCAAGCAATTATTTTGTTTGTACAGGGTATTTCGCTGTCGTGCCATACTTCAGCTTGCCTTTTTCTTTTTTTTCGGTTAGCAGGTAGAAGTAGAGTCGAGTTGAAATATTTGCGCATCTGCAGGAGCAGCGAGCACTTGAGTGGACTACGACGCCGACTCGACTTGGCTTTCTGCAGTGTCATTCCACTTAACTTGCCTTCTTTCACTTTGTGCGGGGATCTTCTTCATTTCAGCTTCGCGCGAATTGGTCGAGTTTGTTTCCTCCGCTTCTTCTGCAAGCTGGCTGCAGCTTTCAATTTTGCGTTGTAACTCACGTCATCGTCGTCGGCGGTCAGTTTAATGTGGCCAAAAAGCAACGGCGACCGCAACAAACAGCAGAAATCGAGAACGCTTCACTGGATGCCGCCGCCACCGCCATTCGGCACGGATCAATGAAATGGAAATGCCACATGCTCCTGTATGATCGATCCCCCCCCACACCCCTCCCGGCTCCCACTCCCACTTTGGCTGGCTCTGGGGGGATATCAGTTTACCCTTGGTTTGTGCTTGAGTAGAACGTACACACACACACACACAGCATCTCGTATTACACGGCAGATTTGCAGTTTGCAGAACTTACCGATTCTTGGCTGCTGCCGCACGATCTCGTTGCCTTCGATTCTTGAACCAATTGCCCACTTGCGTGGGATTCAGACCCGTGGCCTTGGCCAGTTCACGTTTCTTAGTGGGATTCGGATAGGGATCCTGTAGGTACCATTCGCGCAGTAAACTTCGTGTACGCTCCTTAAAGCAGTGCGTCTTTTGTTCACCATCCCAGATGGTGGGTGGAAGCGGAAACTTTTTGCGCACCCGATACTTGTCGACGGGACCTTAGATGGAATTAAAAGTTACTCTATGGAGAATTAACTCTCGGTAAGCCGGAGGAGGTACTTACCCAGTGAACGACCGCGCAATTTCTCAGCTTCAATGTAGTGGGCCTCCAGCCACATGGCCTGCAGTTTGCCATATGAAGCTTTTGTAAATTTATGATTTTCTATTATTGCATAAAGTTCCCTGTAAGAAAATAACAGAAATTAGTGGTCTGCGGAAAGTCACCCTGATCCACCCCTAACACCATGTTTATATGTTTTGAAACAATTTCATAAGCAGGCAATGCTGTTGTCGTCACTGGCGTTGACAGCTCTCGGTTGAGTTCATCAAATGATTTTAATTGGAAGTCATTTATTTACCAACTCAAAGCAATCAAATCACTTGCCCGGCCGTATATATGGAACGTATAGTACCTATGTACATGTGGACATTGATTGATTGTGTATTCCCTAATAGCGGAATATGTTTATGGATCTACTCAATTGTCAGTTGATTTTGATGCCATACCTGACTTGGCCATAAATAGTTGTAATAACTATCAATGCTCATGCTCTCGTACTCATATCAGTTAGACAAATATTTGATAACCTGTTTGTCCACTTGACCATTCATTTTTATAGCCAGCGTGTTGGCAATTAATGCTTTGAATACGATGGGAGAATCAAATGCAAATATCAAGACTGCAAAATACTGTGGAGTGCTTTTTTACTTTCCATTAGATTTAAGGCAAGTTGTTCAAGTTGGGGGACAATTAAGTTCAAATGTCGCTTAAATTGTTACATTTAAGGTAGAAGAATCCGGCTTGAAGGACCATCTTAAATTAGAAAAACTGATGTCAAAGAGCCAAGCCTTTCAAAGAATGTGGTCCAAGGACCATAAAAAGTTGCAAAAGTCTGGTCAGCTCCAGGGATCATCTTAACATATTAACTTAAGATACCAGATTATTTTGCTCCAAAGACCATGAAAAGTTGAGATAATCGCGAAAGAATAAAGACTCCGACTCGAAGGACCGTCTAAAGCTGGGGTAATTACTGGCAAAATCCAAGCCAATTAATGAATTTGGCTCTTAGGACAATACAAAATTGAGATTGTCGAGGAAAATAGGTTGGTCATGTTGGGTGCGGGCAAGATCAGTTTCACATTTATAAAGGGAACTTCCAATTAAAAGAAAAGACCATCTAATATTCTGTTATTCTTGTTCAGAGGGTAGCCTGGCACATACTTTAAATAAATAGGCTATTTAACATTTCGTGTGAAATGTTTTGGTTTGTCAGTTGAGGTATCAAATAAACGAAACGGAGTCTTGCCTAATTGCAAGATGGTACAGTTTCAAAACAACCATATCTTTCTATCTACCTTTCTCTACTAAAATACTGGTTAAGTTAAGTTATTTTGCTTCTATATATATCGACTATGCACAGAAAAGTAAACCGGATTTTCTGAGACGTCTGCCAAAACGTCAAAGATCCTCCAGGATTTCTAAAGGAAATGGTACCCTAAAAAGCACCCGGCCTCACTATGGACCGTAAGGCCAGCCGGAAATACCTACCTACCTTCTGAGACGTCAAATTTGTTGTGATTTTATACCCTGTTCTCATTAAAAATGGGAAAAGGGGGATCATGAAGTTGTGCAAATGTATGTAACAGCCAGAAGGAAGCACCTCCGACCCCATTAAGTATATATATTCTTGATCAGCATCAACAGCCGAGTCGATTTAGCCATGTCCGTCTGTCCGTCTGTCTGTCTGTATGAACGCGTCGATCTCAGAGACTGTAACAGATAGAGCCACAATTTTTGGCATGTATGTAGGTGTATACTGTACCCAGATCAAGTTTGCTCCAGACTTGTCAAATTACTCCTCCTCCTTCTTCTAACCGCGAAAAACTGACAGAGCTACAATTTTTAAGCTTGAACCTAGTGACTTAATATATATTCAGTAAGGCCCAATATCTGTCTATTCTGTATACCACTATAAGATCCGAGCAAAAACACCGAAGACATGCAAGTGCGCCTCCCCATTTATTCAAATAAATTTTAAAACAAAAGGACTTCAAAGCTATAGGAACCACATTACTTGGAACAGGGTATTTTGCTGTCGGGGCACACGACCGCAGCACTCTTACTTGTTTTAGTTTGTTTCTTTGAGCGATACATAACAGTTCTAAAATTTGTAAACTTGAACTCTCATATATTAACCGTGAGACTAAGACGAACCAAAAACGAGGTAAGCTTTAAGCTTTTTGCAATTAACTAAGCCGGAGGCTTTGAATCTCTATGAACCACTTAACTACCCTGCAGTTCAACGTCTCAGTACTGAATTTGTCAATGCTGAATCAGACCTGAGAAGTGGGAATTGCTCCAACTCATGACTGATTTCAGTACTGTTTTCAGTACTATCCATGAAACTAAGCCATGAGTTCAGTACTGAAATCATGCCTGAAAGATGAGAAGGTCATGACGTAGTAGGCTATGTCTGTGTTAAATTCATGCCTGAAATGCATGTAAAGGCAGCCATGATTTCAGTACCAGCCCTTCCAAATCAGGACTGATTCAGCTCTGATTCAGTACTGAGCCGTACTGAAGGGTATACAAATTCGATTTTTATGAACCGGTCAGAATCGGTCCGGTTCCGGTTTTTGTACACTGTACCAAAGCTTCACAGACTATATTAAATTTGTGCAAAAAAAGAAAAAATTATGTAACTGGCAGAAGGAACCAATTTAGCAGAAGAATTTCCGACCCTATAAAGCAAATTGTAGAAAGATGGTTCGTACCTTGTAGAGATAATTAGTATTCAAGATTATTTATCGATTTCCCGAGGGAATGATAAAGATCGAAAGAACTATACTCAAGTTATGACCAAAAGAAAGTTCGCTGCCGCAGCCAAATAGTCACAGTAGTGGCGCCTTCTATTTGTCAGTTTTGAAAATCCCTCTACCAGCATTGTTCAAAGCAAGTAATGGTGCCATCTTTTGGTCAAACTGTGACCAAAAGAAAGTTCGCTGCCGCAGCAGCAGCGCTGCTACTTCTAAATCGCTGACTTCCTGTTCGGTTCCGTATACCAAATGACTAAATCCACTTTTATAAAAACTTTCATAAATTTCAGTGCTTTATCTACAGAAAAGGAGTTTAAAAATCATATCCAAATTCGATATATTAGGGTATATAAATTGCTTTGAAGGTATAAAATGAAAATCAGCAAAATTCAAAAATTGTTGGAAAATTAGATGGGTCTTCTATTGGTGTCAGAGACCCTAAATAACTAACGTTCAACTATGTATTTTTTTTTGAAAGCTTTGGGGAGTTACATAACTCTTGTATGATAGGCGTGGCAAATATTTTAAATAAGCTCATTATTCATAAAGTCGAAGTAAGACTGCATCCAAAAATTTTTAACTAAAGCCTTAACATTTTCGAGATCTAGGTGTGATAAAGAACATTTATACTATCTGGACTGGGATATGCTTCCTTGTGTTAACGCTCTGATAATTAATATTGGTGAAGGCTGTTAAACTAGTGTTGCTTTTTGCTGCTACTGCAGCAGAAAATTCTACTAAGCATACACTTCCGCATGTTCAGAGTATATTATAGTCGGGCTTGACCGACTCTCTCACATGTTTTAGTTTTAGAAACTCCCTACCCAACTCTGTCAAATTTTAGTCAAGGCTTATGGTAGAAGCCTTGTAGCTAGACTTCCTGAGTTTTGTGAAGGGTCTTTCTTCTTAGATATTTAATCCGCCCAGGTTACGAGATGCTGAACCGCCGGACCTGGTGCCTGTATTTTATTGAATTTAATTGGCAAATACTTAGAGGTTACCTCATCAAATTGACAAAATTATGTATAATTAAAGCAACGCCCTTTCACAAAATGGTAGCACCTCATAAACATATGCGAAAAGGAATCAATAAATTGGATATAATTAAAATGTCATTAAAATTAACATAAGAAATCGGGCCCTATCATTTTATTAATGAAAAAGGATTTGCTCCGAGTTTATGTGGAAGAGTATTGTCTTATGGTTAAGTTTGCCCTTCCTGAACGCAAAACTATTTGAAGATAGGCACCAAGTCTTGGGTCTGCAGATTTGAACTCGTCTCATAGTTGTAGGTTCGAACCTAGCCGTTTTGTTGTTTTGAGAATGTAATTTATTGACAAATCGAAATGGGGTTCAATTCTGAACTTAGGGTCTCAAAAACCTTTACCGGTTATTATTTTCTGGCAAAGTAGAGTATAGAGACAAAGGGTTCGATTCCGTCTTCAGAACTTCGTATAAAAATTGTCTTTTAAAATAAATCCTAAACTAAAGTTCCTTTACGCTTCTTATATATCTACACTCAGAGAAAAAACCAAGCCGATCGTGCTTGATATCAAGCAGTTTTAATATCAAAAGTACGGTAAGACGGAATATTCTTGGAATCCAAGCCGAAAATACTGAAATCAAACACGAATTTCTGAGACGTTTGAAATTTACATTAATTAGCATTTGCCTTAGCAAGCCATTTCGTCCTAAAAAAATCAAGAAGAAAAATCTAAATTGAAGCCGATTTTTGTCTCGCCGTCTCGTGCTAGATTTCTCTGGGTATATTGGTTGGTTGTCAAACTTCTCTAAAGAAAAACTCTTATATTTTCGAAACGAAAGCTGTAGACGCAGTTAAACATCTATACTATAAACTTTGCAAAAAAAATGGGTGTAGGGGCTATCTCCGCAAACGCGCGCCAAATTTCATTTTTTTGTAAATGATAGCTAGAGTATGTGGGATGTTTTTATAAAAAAATTTTTTACTTTTCTATAAATAGGTTCCTCAAAAATTAAAAATTAGTCAAAAAAATCTGAAATTTGGGCCAAAAATGTGTGTTTAAACGCCAATTGCATTTCATTTTGTGTCATTCTGTAGAACATATAAAAAAAAAAAAAAATATCAATTTCACAATAGATCTTTCCTAATTGGTACAAATATGGTATTCTAAACTACCTAATGCATTAACTGAGAATTTAAAATAATCCCTGCAAATATTTTGTCGTGTTTCTTATCTCCCTCGTATAAAAGCGACTTTGCTGATAGTTTGAAGGGAGAGTTTGGTGATAGTTTGGCGATTTACAAAAGCAAAAAAGCATAAGGTATCGCATTTTTAAAATAAAAGGGATAAATTAGCGATATGTGGTACAAGCTTTTACATCCAATCAGTACATTTGCGATAAATCCCTAAAAAATCGCACTGAATCTTTATAGGGTCTCTCCTGAGTAGAGACTTTTTCGTATCTCCCAGAAGAAACGCTTTCCCTCCTCCCAGAAGTGTCGCAGCGTGGAACATTTCTTCCAGAAGGGAGATGAGAATGCGATTGCTATGCGATATTGCTAGAGTAAAGCGATACTACTGAAAGAAGCGTGTTCTTATCTTCCGCGATAAAAAATGTTTGCTGGGAATATAAAAGTATCGTAATATTTACCCTGATTTGACACAAATGAAAATCATTACAAAAGCCTTTCAAAGTTGTTATTGGTGCAGGCCTATTTCGATCTGATTATGTTAATATGGATTGCACTAAACAAAACTGCATTATTGGTTTTGTTCTATCAGCTCTTGTTTTCAGGAGCATAAATATCTGGATTTGTAAGCTATTTGGATCTTTAAAAAATCAAAGGCCCTACATATAGCAGTATGGCAGAAAGTGTTTAAATTGTACTCTAAAGTCAGACAATTCTAGTTTTATGGCAATTTTCTCAAAATAAATCATCCCCTCTTATGTACATAGTTCGGTTATCGAATCTCTATTGGCACAACCTAGTCATATTGCCCAAAAATGCTACAGGTTCGAGAATTTTGTAGCTTGTTTTTCCGCTTTTTCCCCGTCAGATTTGGATTTTTTTGAAGTGTGTTTGCGGGTAAAATTTGAAAATAGCGGGCAGCGGGAATTCTAGATTTTTTAGCAAATTTAAGCAGCTTTTTTTTAATTTTTGCTTTTACTCAATTTTGAGAGTTGTTTTAATTGAGTTTGACGGTTGAAATGTTAAAAATGTATTTCTATCGGCAAAGTATCGATATTTACTTTTATCGAATAATTTCCCTCAAAAGGTCGCACCTAAATTGGCGCGACTTCCATCGCTAACATTGTGAAATTCGTTTGCGAAACAAAACAAAATAAATTGACGATGCCAAAAGAAGTTTACAAGCAAAAAGTCCGAGATGTCTGGCTGCAGAGCACGGAGTTTAAGGAGTGCGTGAGGAAGGATCCCACAGATTTAACACGGGTGTTGAAAATATTTTGAAAACTAAAAAAACAGCATCACTCCAATCCTGGAGTATTTTGGTACTCCAAACATTGATAAAATTGAACGTGAGTACAATGACATTACCCTGGTACAATGGGAAAATGTCGATGACACTGTAAAGTTCTGGAATGAAGTTCTGAAATACCGAGATTCTGGCGGAAACTGCCGGTTTTATGAATTGGCTTTAGTTGCTCTGCAAATGCTGTCACTGCCTTGGTCGAATGCCGAAGTCGAGCGGGTTTTTAGCCAAGTGAATTTGGTAAAAACCAAAATTCGAAAGAGGATAAACGTTGAAACGTTAAACGCTATTTTAAGTATAAGGTCCATATTTAAATTTATTTTTAAATTAGAAATTAATTTACTTTAAATTGTAGGTATGCTGCCTAACTACAATAGTACAACGAGACTATTATCCGAGCGATGATGCAGAAAATATTGATGATGTGTTATATATACTCTAATTGTCGATTAATGTAAACATATGTATATAATAAGTGAATTTCTTTTTTTGTTATATATGAAAATATGTCTTTATTAATGAAAAACAAACAACACATTATTTTATAAAAATCAGCTTTTTTCTTAACTTTTTTTCCCTGGGACTCCGCTTTTTTATTAGCTTTTTTTTCGTTGATGATACTTTTTCGGCACTTTTAATTATTTGAAAAACGCATGTTTTGAGCAATTCTTAGACAAGTTTCATGAGGATCTAAACTCTTGTTAACTCTATATGTTGTATAAAACAAATTCCTAGCTTCGGCAAATATTTTTTATTCCAAAATTTTACGATTTTTTAGACAAAAACAAACCATTTTTAAAACATATGTTCGAAAGGGCAAAAATCGTAGTTTGGCTTGGGATAGATTTAATTTAGAGCTAACAAATAGAACTATACTGTGATATCGTGGAAAGTTTGATCAAATACGTAGGTTTCTCACAAAACTTGCCCATAATGTTAAAATTGTGACTTTTAGCCTTTTCAAGTTCAAGTTACAAAAACTCTCGACGCGTTTCCCCAACATATATGCGTTTACTACAATAGAATCATCTAGAAACACTAACACCCCTTCTAAAAACTAGAGAAAGAGAAATGTCCGAGCCTTGTGTTGTGAATACACATAAACATTGCATACTTTGAAGGGCATTTATTATGATATTGATTTTGATATTAGCAGGTTACGAAATATAACCGTATGAAAAGATGACGAACTTCTTAGATTTGGTATACTATTTCTATACATTGGGCAGGAATATAAGCAAATCTAAGATTCTTTCGAATACGCACTGCTCATGTAACTACAAAGTAGAAAGGTAATGCATATTGATCCACAACGCACAGCTTAAGATCCAATATAATAGATTGCAAGGCAGGTAACCTGACGAAACTGGAGCTAAAACTGAAACTGGGATCGAGTACGCACTGCTTCAGCAAGTTCTCCGAAACTGACAAGCAATATTGATTGAGTTAGCACAGTTTAAGAACCTTGATCCGAAAACGACGTGCCATGTGACACAACTCTGGAAACCGAACAAGTCTGAAGGGCGCAGGCGTAGTTTCGATAAGTGAAGGAACCGTGGAACTCTGAACCAAACCTTCTGCAGAATTTTAGAGATTTGCAGCTTGCCTATGCCTAACTATTTCAAGAACCTTTCGTTCCTATCATCAGTAGGCTTTTGCCTACTAATCCTGATCCCTTTCTTCTCTTGTCTATCAATTGGCCCTTTAACTGAACTTTCCCTATCTAATCTAGCTCAACTACCCATATTATTGGCTTCTCTGGAATTTGCTTTATTTTCAATGAATTGTTTCCGGTTTTTGCACATTCGAATTTAAACAAAAACCCAATTTGCTCTTGGCAGTGAAATGTGAGAATTTGTGAATTTTTTTGGTACTGGTCGACGGAAGCCGAAATGTCAGAGAGTCTGTCGTTTTGGCATTGTGTTCGGGTCGGTGTTTTATTAATCAAGCCTGCTCCATTCTGCGAGTTCTTTAATTAGTAAATTAATGCCTTTGTTTATTAATTTGGCGACTCATTGTGTGCTCATTACGATCCCAACACACACCGACACACACACACATGTACACAAAGCTCATCAGATGGAAGGAAACTATCAAATAACCAGCGTCGCGTCGTGTCGCATTGCATCGTTTGGGTCGTCGAGGTTAATCAGGGCTGATATTTGAGCTTGACGGCTTTTGTGCTGCCTACCTGAAGTTTCCCACATGATAGGCCACAACGGCCCTGGCCCTGAGCACCGCCTCACAGTTGAGTATCTCGTGCATGTTGGGCAGGGCGACCGGCAGGCTCCATAGGAAGCGAGCCAAGCGCTCGATATCGCCCGAATCCTCCAGAGTCTTGCATACGATTTCCACTTGGGCGGCGGAGAAGGCCAGTGTGGGTACCGCCAGTATCGGACTGGGTGCTATAATCTGATGGTGTGTGGGCGAGAAGGTCTCTGAGGGCGGCTGTTTGCCCTCCGTCGGTCCAACGGCCATTTTATTCGTTGAATCCACTGTGAACAAATTCGCATACTATTCCGCACCAGAACGAAGCAATTTTGCCGGGGATAGTGTCTCGATCACAATCACACAATCACTTTTCTAGGGGTTAGCACTCGAGTTGTATGGGGCGGCGAACGCGGTATTTCTGGGGCATTTTTCAGATATGTGTAATAAGTGGGGATCACTCGCGGCAGGAGGTGGACGAGTCGAAATCAAAATCAAAATCGAAATGAATGCCAATGAGCCAGCTCATGAATGCGATACCCGGCGACGCGAAACTGCAACTGCCGCTGCTGCTGTGGTTGTGGATCCAAATCCGCTTTTGTGGAGACGCCACTGGGCGTGCTATGATATAACTGTATAAACGATCCACCAACCGTACCAACCGAGCGCGCAAAAAATACGTCAAATAATGGTCTTGTAACTGAGCTGCCTACTATGCGAAGGCAACGGCAGCGGCGACGGCGACGACCGATGTACTCTGGCTGTGGATGTGAATGGTGACGATGGCAACGGCGCACAACAATGACGCGCTACAGATACAGATACTCTGGCAGCTAGCTAGCTCAAGCTACCGCTACCGCTGCCAGCTGCAGATACAGATACAGAAACAGAAACGAGTTGTTGCCACCAATACCAACACCAACACCAACACTTACAGCAACACCAACAACAACAGCAACTACCAGTTTGCTT
>JAEIFU010001763.1:0-58967 GCA_018904235.1 Lordiphosa stackelbergi | reverse complement strand
AACAAACAACAAAGGGGTAAATCAAACATCTGTTAGCGCGTGAAAAGAGCTTCCCAAAGCTCTAGTGTGAACCGATGCGCGACGAATACAACTAGAACTACGCGCTTGCAAAGACAAGCTTGACAAGCTAATCATTTTCGTCGTACTTCCTTGGCAAGGGTTTTAAGGTAATATCAGTTCATTCAGCAGCTACACTTCGGTCAGCCTTCACGGCATCTATAGTTAAACAGCACTACTTCGTCCCAGATCGTTTCTAGCTGCGGTTAAACTGCCGTTGCTTGCTTTGAATCTTTCAAAACTTAAGGTTTCCTCATATTTATGTGCCTTCTGTTGAATTTAGATTGCTTCTTCTGGATTTGGAAGCAAAAGTTTTGATAGCTTTATCCACATTTTTTTACATTTTCTGCCCCTCATGTGATTCTTTTTCGATATCGGAGGATTTTTTGTAACTTTTGTCTCAATTTAGAAAGATTCTTGTGAAATGTATATATTGTGTAAGATTTGATTTGAGACTTTGCTGCAACATCCTTTTGAGTTTTTCCATTTTTAATTTCCCGAATAGCTTGTATTTTGTCTTCAACGGCTAATGTTTTATGTGTAATTCGTTTCGACATTTGGCGGTTTGAAATATTTTTGAGGAAAACAAATTTTACTAACATCGATTTATCGAGGTAACTTTGTTTAAGACTATATTCCCCATCACATCGAATAAAGGGCCGTGTTTACCAGCACATATCGAAGACAAAAATAGATGGATCACGTTTAATTGTCGTGGTGAACGATTGTGATGTGCGATCAGGATTGCTAGTTTTTGTGGCTCTGATGGATCAAAAAACAAATTCAAGCTGTTATTTAAAATTAAAACGATAACATTCGCGCATACTATTTTTCACTAAAAATTCCATCAAAGCGGTTTGTTGTATTTTTGTGATGTTTGATTTAGTGGAGTGGAGTGTCAAATTAACGAAGTAGCTTTTTTGAAATCTTGAAGGGATAGGAAAGTAGTTTGAACTGTGGGGGTAAACTGAATTATCCAGAGTTCGAATTAACAAGGTTCGAACCATATTGAAACTATTTTTTATATAACAACGCTTAAATATCACTTCAATCTCACTTTCAGAAGATGACTATCTGGAAACTTATCTCGTAAATTTCTTTCAAAAAATAAAATAATATAATTATCGGACTTTCTAAATCAGCATCTACTTACACGATGAATTTAACTTCATGAAGTTTTCATAGCAGGCTTGAAAATCAAGGGAATTCAACTAGATTTGTTGAACAAAGATATAGAATCACATCCGCATTGTCTTGCCTACTCAGAAAACTTTAAGAAAACCTTAGTCAATTTTGGTTTGCGTCCACGTCTTGCTTAAATCCCAAGTTCTGAGTTAAACAGCCCTTTGGACCTTAGCAATATTATTCGATCAGGCAGAGACTTTGTTGCAGGAACACATAAGTAATTGTTATAAGAGTTTTATGGGGTTAAGCTAAGAACTTCTTGTACTCATTTTTATATCTAAATTATATGGAGTCACTTAGAATGAGAATTAAACTGAAAAGTATTTTTGGTACCATTTGAAATATGAAAATTTTTGTTGTACGAGTTGGATCGAAACTGAAAGGAAGAACCACCTGGATTAAATAAACGAGAAAGTAGAAAGTTAACTTCGTGCTGTAACGGTTAAATATACACTTGAAATAGCTTGTCTTAACGGGTAGCGACTCCCGACCAAACTTCGCAAGATCAGCTTAAAAACATTACATATTACCCAAGACCAAGTTAAGAGCAGTAAGATTGAGAACAAAAAAAGTTTTCCACTAAATACCCATTTTTTGAACGAACATTTGTATGGCAGCTACAAGAAGTAGTAATCCGATCCGGTCGGTTCCGACATATTAGCAGCGTGCAGTAAAAAGCATATTCTGTGCAAAGTTTCAGCTTGATAGCTCCAAAACTGAGGGACTAGTTCGCGTAGAAACAGACACAGACGGACAGACGGACAGACGGACAGACAAAGTTTAATCGACTCAGCTCGGCAGGCTGATCAAGAATATATATACTTTATGTGGCCGGAGATGATCCCTTTCTATGCGTTGCACAACTTCTGGGTAAATAGAATACACTTTTCATGTATAAAATAGTTTCACAGAGCAGATGGGTTCTGGCCAGCAACAACTTCAACCTTACCTAGTGTACTATCGCTAGAAGAAGTGCAACGTCAAAGAATTAACTTATCAAATAATTAGCAAAATTAGACATGTGCAATAGGTGTACTGATTTGTATGGACCCAAAAAATAAAAAAAGAAAATACATATTCGTAATCTACGGTCAATTTAAGATGTTTTCACCAAGAAAACCATGGTTCTGTAAAATCAATTCCTAGATCCGCTTTTCAGTTGAAAATTTGATTTTTTTAAATGGGTTTTAGCTTATAGTTGTTTGGTCTTTTTGGGAAAGAGCCTTTGTGTTTTTGATCCGATCCTGACGAAACTAGACTTAGTAATTTGCTGAGCAATTCAGGACTTAAAACTTAGGTTGACCAAAGTGGTCTTTAAAAGGACAATTTTCTATTTTATTATTTTAAGATGTATTTATAGACAAATCGTTCACATCAACTGATATTTTATTGCCTCAAAGATATTTGAATTGTCCTTAAAGTATGTAATTGTAAATACTTTTCATAAAGGTATTTATATGATTTTTTTGTTTTCGTGGTATTTATTTGGAAAACACATTTAATCCAAAAGTCCTTTTTGCTGTTAATTTGGTATTCTTGCCCGACTTCGATAGCAACTGCCATTACATCTTCGGGACTTTTTCTGCAAACGCGTTGGGAAACAGTAGTTAGCAGCTGCACACATCTTTCAGCTTGAATATGTAAATGGAATTCTGAACAGGTAATGCGGATCGTCGAACTCTATGTATCTTCAACAAGTGCTCGTACGGAATGCTAGCAGTAAATTAGTCGATAAATACTGTCGTCCTCTACATTAACCATTTCATAATACTCCGTACAATCAAAATTAATAGAATGCTTTTATGTAAGTTTTTAGTTTATGGTCGCTGATTGTCACAACAATGATAATGCAGAATTTTCTTTATGGCTCTTCACGGATAATATTTTCTGTCATCAAAAATATGGTCAGTAAAATACTTTCCGGATGAGCAAACTGCTGTTGACAACAGTATTAATACTTCCGAAGATCAGGTAAGACCCCCGTCATCCTTATAAATTGTAGAAGAAAATCTTCCGTGGAGCAACCGAGTTGTAGAACTTGATGTTAAAGTACATTGGAACATAAACTTATAATAAGCGTTTGAGTTTCCAAATTTTCCGACGGTGAATTTGTCGTCACGTAAGCCTTGTAAAGACGACTAGCTTTTGTTAACTAAACGGGAGGGATAAATTTGCCTGGTTTGAAGCTATAACTGGTCAACGAATAAACATCGAATGTTTTTGCTATTTCGGTACAAATATTTTTACGTCGGTCGAAAGAGCTTGCTCGGCATTGTTCTTAATGGAGGCATATTTTCCAACAAAATAGATTTGGAAAACTGGGTACAACCTGAATTGAACGGCACCTTCTTATTAACTTCATAATACTAACTTTAGTTCGTGGTCCACTCGCTTTCAGATGGTTTATATGTTGGGTCTAAGGTAGTAGGTGGCGTGTTGTCGCAAGTCATCACCATTTGGTAATAATTCAGGTATTGTAAGTTTTCGAACGTTGTTGATCCATCATAAACTCTGCAGATGAATAGGAATGACCCTAAGGTAGTATGGAACTGTTTTGTGTAATGACATTTGGCAATATAGAATCGTTTAAACTTGCCAAGAAGTTTGCCCAAATGTTATTGTGCTTAGACTTATTTTTTGACACATTTTGATGATAAGTGTTTAGGAAACATTTTAGTTTTCTAACGATACTTTTTGTGAATAATTGCAATGTTAAGTCTATTCTAAATTGAACAATTTTTCTGCTACAATTTAATGAAAAAATTGAATGTGAATTTTCTTAGATGCTTCTTTTCATGTTCAGTTCAAAAAGAATATGCATTTTAAAAACATCGCGTTAATATTTACAAAGTGCATAGCAATTGTTTCATTGAAATTTCAAGAATAAAAAAAGCGGTAATATCGGGGAAGGGACAATGACCCATTTCATTACTGAGCTCTCCAAATTGGAGGAATCACCCCGAGCACAATGAGGAGCCATAAATAAAATATTGAAAGATAAATGCTGTGGAGTAAATTCTGTACTCATAATCTTTTTTGTTGTTTGAATGCTAAGTGATTATTGTAGTTGCAGTTTTAAAGAATAAGTTAATATTCTGTGAAATTTTATCTCGCTTATCACAAGTACTACATGAATGCCTAGTATAAGTCGTGGTCGCAATTGTACAGCTATTGCAGACGAAATTAATTAAATCAAACAGTTATATTTGCATTTAAGTCAATAGTGCAAAACTGAAATGATCAATATGCTGTGCCTGGTTACAGGAAATTAATTCAAATGCAACAAAATTAAATATTACATTGACAGAGGAATATTAAAAGTTTATTGTTTTTAACGTATTACACCCCACTGTAACTGTGTCTTGTAAGTTACAAGCAGTCGAACTTCCATACAAACGAATCTCAAGGTTATAAGAAAACACTTTGTTTAGTAAAAATTGTTATACAGGGGCGCAAAACTCACCAAATGGTAGTCCACTGATAAATTGGGTGAGAAAAGTTCGTTGCGGAGGTTCATATATAGAAGATCGACTGTATTATTGATTGCGTAAGATAACAGTACAGTAGCCAGGCAAGTTTTGTCACGAAATTTTCAAACAAAAGGTGGATACAAACAAACAACATTAAAGTGAATGAAAATTATTTTCCCACAATTACATGCATTTTAAGGACAATTCAGCGTCTGAGCAATAAAATATCGTTGATGTGAACAAGATTGTCTATAAATATCTTAAGAAAATAATAAAATAAGAAAATTGCCCTTTTAAGGACATTTGGTCCTTGTTTTAAAGTCCTGGTCTCAATAAGAGTGCTGATACCAGTTTCGATCGGATCAAAACACAAAGATATTTTAAGAAAACCAAACAACTGTGGTTAAACCTATCAAAAAAAAAAAAACAACACGACAGTGCCAGACTAATGACCATTAATAGAATAATATGTGGGTACCATTTTTTACTTTTTAAATCGATGCACCTAATAAAAACTTTTTAAGTTATTTCTTTCGATCCAATAAAGATACATTGGTTTTGAGTATACGCTTTCTTTCTCTCTTACTTCATGTCGCTTTTGCCAAGTGATCACTTCTAATTACCTCCCAATCTGTGGTGCAGTTATATGAAACAAGCGAGCCATGCCATGTTTCTCATAGAAAATTTATATATGCAATTTGAGTTATTTGCCTTTTAAGGGAAATAGCGTCAACATAAATGGCAGTTACAGTGATAAAATATCGGTGCCAGGAATATAATTCACGTAATAAAATTATATTTTAGCTAAGAAATGCCCCTTACAAAAGAACTATCCCTTAAACAGCAGATCAAAAATCAAAACCATGTGTGAAGCTAATTTAAAAATTTGTGTAAACGCAGTTTAACGGACAACCGTCGTAACACAGTAACCAAACTTTTTGAATAGTCCTCAAAACTATTGTCAAAATCAGCGATTCCCAAGGTAGTTGAGAGCACCAAGCAACACATAAGGACTCTAGCAGCAAATAAATTGCTGAGCTGCTCAAATGGCTATCTAGCAAATTTGCCGGAAAGACGTTAGACATACAGTAAAATATTGCCAAATGGCCATTTATGAAAAGAATAAGTTTTGTGACGAAGAAATAGAATCCTTTATATTAAGTGACAAAATAGTTTAACCTAGACGGCCAAGATGGATTTGTAGAGATATGCGACATCCCCGACCGACCTGCTACAAGCTTAACCATGGTGATGAGTCTCTCATGGTATAGGCTTTCTTTAGTGCTAAAGGCAAGTTGTAAATTCGATTTGGGCCTGGCCGTATCAATGCGCAAATGTATGTAGAGATGCTGAAAAGTAAGCTTATCACAATTGCGGAAGATTTCCATTGTGACAATTGGATTTTTCAGCAAGGAATAGCTTCCATACACGTGGCCCGGCGACAAAGGCATATTTCAGGTCCCACAATATTCCGCTGTTAAAGTGTCCGGCATTAAGTTCGGATCTAGACCCAATTGAGTATATAGGGCATCATTTCTGCCACAAAATTCGGCGCTGTTAAATTCCAGTTAAATTTCCAATTTTCTAAGAAATTATATTTAATTATTTTTGTTTGTTATTCTAATTTGCGTATGTATTTTTTAATTTCAATATCCAATACCTTTGTAAAAAAATAACGTCACAAATGAAAAAGAATACAAATTTAAATAACTAAGCAGGAAATTAAAAAATAAGCATCTTAATTTGCCATAACTTCAGAATTTATTTCCCAATTTAAAGCGCCATAGATCATCTCCATTCTCAAATAGTAAGTATTCTTAGCAAACACAATTTCGTTCATATTTTAAACTTTAAATTACAACAGAATCCCCCTCAATCCATTTAGACCAAATCATTTTCGAGATGGATCTTAAGTATCTCTAACAAGCCGCCACTTAACTCTATTTGAACACATGGCACACTACACCTTGATAGAACCACAAATCGAAATACTTCAACCGCAAAAACAAAATCGAATGCAGTTTATCAGCTGAACTTTGATTGATGGCATTCAATTGCAGTGCAAGTCTTTAATGATTTACAGCTACTATTTATAGGAAATGTGCGGAGCACGCAAAAGTACAAGGGGGAAACGGGCATCACTCGTGTTCGTCTCCCTCATCCGCTTCTGGACAGATGCAACAAGTGCAACCACATTTTGTTTACAATTGGAGCACGTCTGTTTTGGCTGCTGGAAGCAAAAGCAACAGCAGCTGCTGACCGTTGGCCATTAAGTTTTCCAGCCGTCTGCAATTGCACCTTTCAGTTAGGTAAAGATGAAGATGAAGTTATGGTAGAACTGGAGCATGCCGGGAACTACATACATTCCATGCATAGCTTAACGCCCGCTTGCAGAGAGCATTGAACGCCGGCTCTGCTGCCCCCAACTCCATACTCCAGTTTGTGTGTGTGTGTGTACTTTTCACACGCTCATGTGAAAAGCGTGCTACGATACAATTTTCATTTCCATTCCTCATTCTAAGCAAATGTGTACTTAACTGTTTATCTGTTGGAATGTCACGCAAATAGCAGCTTCACCAGGTAAGTGGTAATTTTGTTTACCCTCTTGGCGGGAGGATCTCAGCAGAATTGATTAAACTTGGCAGAGCGAAACATTTTAACTGAGGAGAAGACATTTAATTAAGTTTTGCTTTGCAGGGTATTGGGCAATTCGTTGTTCGCCAATTATTACATGTTGTTCTCCTTCGTCTGCTTCTCTAATGGCCTCTAATTGGACCGAGATTCATACATTTTTTATAAATTTTTTTTGCATAAGTTGACATGCCACAATTTATGCTAATTAAATTAATTTCAGAAAAGCAAACAAAAACCTAAACCTAAAATTGGTTCCGCATTTTTCGCACCAATATTTTTCATCAGTTCACAAATCATCAGCCACTTCCATCCATTTGTCTATCTATCAAAAATCTAATGATGCGCCAGTTTGCTCATCATTCGTTTTGCTAAAAATACAAACTTCAGTTATTTTTTTGGGTTTTGTTTTCTTTTGTTGATGATAATTTCACTTTCATTAATAATTTTTTCGGACTGTTTTAACTTTGTCATAATTAATATTTCAACTCCAGGCTATATTTTTTTCTGTTGTTTAATAAATCATTGCAATGTCTGTGGAAAATTACGTTTGACATTTGACTTTCTTTTTGGTAAGGTTATTTCGGGGTTTGGTGTGTGTTTTTTTTATTACCAACTTTTTAATAGCAGGTCCAAGTCCAAGCAATAAGTTGTTTATTGTGTTGGCCATAAGAGTCTTTAACCCATAAATGGTTGGAAACGTGCTCATAATAAACAATTTAAAAATTATTTCTAGCTACACGCTATGGTAATAGAATTATGTTGTTCGCAGCATGTAGTAGGGAATATTAAAGAATTTTTACATTCATAAATTTTCATCAACTTTTCTTGAGAACTTTTTTTTTGTGTTTTATTCAGGGTTTTTGGCTATTACTTTTGAAATAAGAAATACTTTAAGTAACAACAAATTGTTGAAAGTATTTATTAAATAGAAATATACTCACAACAACAAAATATTCCTGACTCTACCTAAGTATTAGAAATGCTTCCTTTGTTAAATCAAATTTTTTTAATCGCTTTTCGATTAGCTGATTGATGTCAAAATTTTATGCATTGATCTGCGTAATTTTGTTGGAAACTTAGACAGTTGTCTAAACAATTGCAAACCATGAGACAAGCGAGAAGATTTAAGTCAAATTGGACAATTGTTAAAGGATGAGCTAAAATCAATCTGAACAAAATATTGATAATTTCTCAACCTTCTCGAAAGTCGAAGCTTCAGATTAAAATTTTAAGTGCGAAAGGAACAATGCTTCTTGGCTCGACAATTGATGTATGTAAAGGATGCTAAATATTTCTTTCCCTAAATCGGCAGGGCCAACTTTAACTAACTCTTAGTTTAGTTTTTCATTTACCGGGTTTGTCCGGAAAGTAATAGGACTGATTTTCTTCCGCCGCCACTGTACTTCGGAGCGCGCGCGCGCACCAGCTGGATTCGGTGAGGGCGTTCCTAGCTAACGAACGAGCGGCCAGTTGTCTCCGAGCACTTGGAGAGTCAGGACAGGCATTTTCGCGTGTTTCTGTGAGTGGTGCAAGTCGGCAAGAGGTACGCGATTAAATTCTGTGTGAAACTCGGTGAATCTGCGACAGAGACGTTTAATATGATCAAGCCGGCTTACCCAGATGTTGCTTTAGCAAGAAGTGGTGTGTTTCGGTGGCACCTGCCCTTTTTGGAGGGCCGGGAAGAGGTCGCCGATGAAGACCGTGCTGGAAGACCTTCGACTTCGACAAACACCGACAATGTGTGACTAGTGTGCGCAAAGTTTTGAATTCAGACCGTTGACTAAGTATTCGTAAATTTACCAAAATCTGTGATTCATGACACTGTGACGAAGCATTTGAGCATGCGCAAGGTGTGCGCGAAGATGGTCCTAAAAGTGAACTTGAAAAGGGACTCCTTGTGAACAGCTACCTGACCAAGGCCGGCATCCCAACGCTTCCGCAGCCGTCTTACAGCCCAGATGGGGTCCTCCGGACTTTTTGTTGTTTCCTCGCCCGAAAAGGCCGATGAATGGCAAGCATTTTAAGACGACAGAGGGGATCCAAGCAGCATGCACCGCGGCTGTCAAGGCTATTCCGGAGAATGCCTTCCTTGACGCCTTCAATGCTTGGAAATAACGCTGGCAGAGCTGCATCGACGCAGAAGATGCCTATTTTGAAAGTTTTTAAAGAATTGTAACGATTGGCTCTATTTTATTTTTCAATCGATTCAGTTCTATTACTTCCCGGACAAACCCTGTATGATTTTGGACCGAAGTGTTTTTATAAATTGGAGGTTTGACCATTTCGGCCCACAGCAAATTCAGAACAGTTTGAACAATTATTAAACGAAGAAGCAGACAGACACGTATAACATGTAATCTCAGGTACGTTTAGTCGAGAGAATATAAAATATAAGATTACTACGTAAACGTCATTACTTAGTAGAGCCTTCGATTTTTCCATAGCTATATTTTTAATATCTTTCCAGGGTTGACTGTACTTCCAGTTCTCTGGAATTTGATGGAACAAAAGGTTATTCAGATTATTCACTTCTCTTCGGATGGTTTTAAAAATTGTGTACAGACTGGATATCTTGTAGCGTTTCCATTTGGCTTAGGCTTTATCCCGCTTTAGAATAGCTCGTCTAATTTCAGTGTTAAACCAAGGTTTATCAGCTATTTTAAGAGTTTTAGTTTTGACAGGTACAAAAGTATTGTATAAATCAACACTCTGAAGCAAATAAATAACATCCCAAGCTCATAACAAGAAATCAATGGCCTTGTTCACCAGCATACATCAAGCATCAAACATCATCCATCAAAAAAAAGTTAATTGACTCATGTTGAATGCTTTGATGAAATTTTAAGTTTAAAATGGTATGCAAAAGCTATCGTTTTCATTTTAATGAAAATCACAAAATTAGCAATTATAATTGCACTTCACATTCGTTCACCTTAACAATCGAACTAGATCCATCGATTTTTTCGTCCTAGATTTGTGTAGTTATCGATATATTTCTGCAGGCGGAAGTTTTAAATTTTTGACAACAAACAGCATAAGACCAGTCTATGAAATGTATATGACCGTCGTCATTAGCACGAACTGCTCCTGAAACCCCCTTGAATTTTCCCCATAAATTGGTTATCCATTTATTGTTTGTTGGTTAGCCCGGGAGAACGCTTGTTTTGCCAGCAGCCAAATTACATAACATTGGATTGAGTTAAGAGTTACGTTGGCAACAAAAAAAAAATACCCTCATAACAAACAAAAAACTAAGAAAAAAAATATATTATATAAAAATATAAAAATATTTTTTTTTTATTTATAAATATTAAAAAAAAAGAAAAAATATATAAAAAGAACAAAAAATATTTTCTAAGATAGTAATAAAGAACTCATATAATTTGTATGGTTGTGAGACTGAAATGTAATATATTAAAATAGAGATGACAAAAATTTGTTGTGTAGTTCAGACAAAGTTTAGTTTCATACGAATAATGAATAAATGTGTTTTGTAAAGTTTCTGTAACTTTCATCAGATGGAGAAATTTTACAACATTTTTCAAATTATTTGCCTGTGTGAACTAGTTTAGACTAGTGAGGCTTCCAAACAATACACCACTAAGCTTGTGATGGTGTGTAGCAAAGAAACACAGTAAACAACATTATATTGCAAACATGGGCTACAAACAATAAATGTGCAAGTATTGGAGCACGTATTCACATAATAAATGAATAGAAACAATTGCTTAGAACTATTGTTTAATCTCCCAGAGTATCGTCGTTCCAAAGAAAACTTTCCTCCTCTAGAGATGTATGCTTATTTCTAAACTGGGTCGTAATGGACAAAAACAATAATTCAGCGAGTGTCATGGCGCTTTAGCTGACAACTCATTAATAGTGCCTTCAGCCTCCCGGTGTAACCGTGGCGCAAGGCCGTAACAGTAATCCATCTACTATGAGACAACATTAAAAATCCACCCAGTTGCAACCTGGTGGATTTCTACTTGAGAAACAGGAACATGAGAAATGGCTTTTGAAAGCTGTTAACGATGCGCGATGACGAAATAATCCTGAATTTTTCATTTTAATTTTTACCCGCCATTCTCTAATTGCGTACGGGCCAAGCTTTTTTGGGAGAGGCGGCTTTTAAGCATTTCTTTTCCTCCGCAACAACCAGTAAGCCTTTAGAGCTTGCAACGAATTTCGACCATTAATGGTGTGTGCTTCTCTTATCTGCGTATTTTCCTTTGACAAATTGTTTTAATAGGTACTAAGAGCTGCAAGAGCTGATGAATAAATCGAATCAAGCATCTAATAAAATTATTTTTTTGTATGTACCATCTGCCCAATCGGCAGAAAGATATACATCATGGGTGCTCATCTCGTAGAACAGGCAGGCTGGAATGTCCAAAATTTTGGCATAAACTAGACCGACCCAGTTAGAGGGGCTGTCACTTGGAACATTCAATACAATGGCATAAACAAGAAACAAGTAAAATTTTGGACTACGGGTCCAGACTATCGCCCACTAGTACCGCCCATACAACTTATCCATGATGCCAGATCTTGAGATAAGATAGAAGAATTAAACGATCAAATTTTGCCACGCTTGTGCTTCGCCTCTTCCAATTTTGAAAAAACGTCATATCTCCACGCTTAATTTTAGAAGATAAATGGTTCGAACCTTTTAGGACATTTTTGTATCGGGCACAACTTAATAACGCCAAAGGGACATTATGTGTACTGACAATCTGATAAGAAAGTTATAAGCAAAAGAAATTTCGATGTCTGCAGCGCTGCTTTTAGCCAAAAATATGAAGTAATATTTGTTGCTGCTTGCAAATAAGATAAAAATATTTCGAAAGGGAGCAAAATGAGCAAAATGTATTAATTACACCAAGCTGCTGCACATTTTAATGTGATACACTGCAAAATATTCGATTTTTTGTCATCGATTTGTGCTGGTGAACACGCTCAATGATTCGAAAGTCGCTATATTGTATCATCTGATCAGTACGAGCTACATTTAACACAGTATGTAAGGAAAATTAGAACAGAAATCGGTCATAGAGGAGATCTTTTCTGTCCTCATTCACAAAGAAGAACTCAAGTAGGATGTTGTTGGTGTTGGAAAAGTGTGTAGGGATCATATAATTCACCGGTTTTAGTAGTGGTAAATTTAAAACCAAGATTAACAGCTTCGTTTCAGCATACTCGATGACACAGACATACATTTTAAGCATATTTATATTCAACTGAATTGAATGAGAAATCTTGCTTGCATACTCCGCACAAGAATAAGTTACATGAAATCTCTTGCTACTTTGTTTACTTAAAATCACTAAAATTCAAAGTTAGATTAAAGAGTTCTGTTAAATAAATGAAAGCAACGAATAGAGAGCTAACAAAAGATTGAGAATGCTACAGCTGCCTTTACACTTGTCATATCTCTCCAAATAGTCAGTTGTCGAACTTCTCTAAAGAGAATCTCCTATCAAATAGAACGTGTTCTATTTCTTCAAAAAGGCTACATTTTCTAAATATTTACAGATATTTAATTTGCTATTACACTATCGTTAAAGAGTCTTTTTAGAGATATATGACAAGTGTTAAGGCAGCTTAATTGGGTTATTTTGTGTTTAGCCACTCCCCCAATGGCAATGTAATTTTTAATTTGTAATTAGAAATGTCATTTGTCTTACAATTTTTTGGCAAACGATAAATCCAAAAGTTTACAATTAATAAAAAAAAATGGAAACCGATTTAGTTAAAATGATATTAATCTGATGGATTTTTAATGACTGCGCTGTTAATTATATATCAATTATTCTAAAACTATTCATGTTTACCTCTTTTGTACACCAAACGTTGAAACTTATTCTTACTTATTCAACTGAATATCCATCTTTCACTCTGCTTATCTGCAACAGCATCATAAATATGTTTCCTTCATCATCATTGACTTAAACGACTCTTAGAGCCTTATCAAGACCATAATTAATGACAGCACAAATCAACTGAATCAACCAACAACAACTCAAGTGGCAAGTAGAACTTCAGCATTGGCTTCAGGTGGCAGCTGATACTGTTTGCTGGCCAGCCATATCCATATCATAAACATGAACTTCCGATTGCGTCGTCTGCTCAAGTGGCAAGTGCCACGAGCGAACCTGATTAAAGCATAAGACCCAAAACAAGACCATCAAACTTTCAAGCAGCTGAGCTGTAACAGCTTGGTTTTGGCTTGGCTTTGAACAGGTGGCCCAAGACCAGAACTTGGCAGAAAAAAGGACCCAGCCGACGACGTCTTGGGCATATCCGCTGTCGTCAGGTGTAGCCCGTTAGGCAGGCTTCGCCGGCTGGCCAAGCGGAAAGGCGTCAATGTGGCTTAAAGGTAAACTGGATCATCATCACCTTCATCATCATCATCAACATCATCACTGCTGCGAGTGGCCTTCATCAATTCGTTTGTTTGCTACCCATTTGTCTGGCTGAGGCAAAACTTCTTTATGGGAGAAACACAAAGCTTTTAAGACGAATTTCGCATTTGCATTTGGTTATAAATTCCATAGAATTAGGATTTAAAGGGGTCTAAGGCTAAAAATTTTAATTTAATTTTGCTTTGAAGTGGCACAAATCACAGAAAAGTTGAAAACAATATTATAAAGGATTCACAGCATGAAGAACTAATTCAATTGTCAAGCACGTGAAGTAAAAAAAGAACACACAATTGAGGTATGCAATATAAAGTTAAACTGGAACTTGAGGGAAATTATAGTGCAAAATATTCTATTTGATATGGAACTGAGCTGAGCAAAAAGAATTGAACATACCAGAGTTGAAATTTGTCTCTCACGGTATGCCTCGTGTCCATGCGAATGTTGCTTAACCAGAAGTCACCATATTGGTATGCCTCTTGCTCGAACCCGTACATCAGAGTTCCCCAGCCATAGACCATGGGGCACGAACATTCTCCCTGTGTGTTAGAGAGAGACACAGTCACATTTTCGCGCTCTCTTCTGGGGGAACCCTGCCGTACATGTAGCAGTTCACGCCTTCAGAGACCTTGGTTTCTTGGTTTCACACCTCTCGCATTGTACGTTGTCTTGCGAAGAGCTGAAACTGTCACAGCAGCATTGTGGCTTGTTGTGTGTCCTGTCTAAAGAGTTACATTTGTTATTTACATATATTTTCAACAAACGACATGAATACTCAGCTACTTATACTTACCTTGCAAATATGCGCCATTTGAAATCCATTTATATATCTTCATCACGTTGTCTAGGAAAGGGTCCTCCATAGCCTTTACTTTAAACATGGAGCAAAGAATATTAGGGAGAAAGGTTGCTCAGTCGACACCGCTTCTGTCAGAAAATTGTCAGCTGTTCGCTCTCATTTACGCTCTCTAGATACTTTTTGGTCAGCTGTTCGCTCTCTCTGGATAAATAAAACTGGATAAATAAAACGCACTTTTCGACCGATAGTTCCTATGACAGCTATAAGATATAGTCATCCGATTTTGACCAAAACTTCGAAATCTTTGTAAAAGCGCATAATATTAATAATTGCTAAAATGAGACACGTTAACATTAAATAAACAATTGCTGAAGTGAGACACTTAAACTTTAATTCTCACAAAGACCCACTTTTCGATCGATAGTTCCTATGGCAGCTGTAAGATATAGTCATTCGATCCGGTCGGTTCCGACATATTAGCAGTGTGCAGTATAAAGAAGATTCTGTGCAAAATTTCAGCTCGATAGCTTTAAAACTGAGAGACTAGTTCGCGTAGAAACAGACAGACAGACGGACAGACAGACGGACGGACAAAGCTCAATCGACTCAGCTCACCCTGATCAAGAATATATATAATTTATAGGGTCGGAAATGAATATTTCTATGCGTTGCAAACTTCTGGGCAAAATTATAATACCTAAAAATGATACTAGTTTCAGTTTCGATTTGAGACAACGTGTATCAGAGTGATATTGATACAAATTTTTTGGGTGTAGTGTACACTTTAATTTAAATATGAAATTATTAAAAACAATTTTTTAATCATATAATTCAGCCGACTATTTTGTTGAGAATCCAAAACAGGAATCTTATTGAACCCACCAGCAATTGGGCTCTGAGAAACAACGAATTATATTAAATTCTAGCGTGGATTTGAACTCGGGGCTTCAGAAGTTTGGAATGCCGTCTCAACGCGTTACGCCATTGCACATTGGGTCAGTTTTCAGTACAACAACTCATCCACGCCCCCTTTACCGCCCACATTATATTACGGCCCTATTCTGGTGTAGGCGGCAGAATATTATAAGTGTTTTTTAAAACTCTTGGAAAGAAATTGGGAAAAGATTTTTTAATTCTGTTTCTTTTTTTTGTATTTGGTTGTACTATTCACTACAAGGAATACAAAACTAACAAGCCCGACTAGAGTATACTCTTTGCCTGGAGTACGAGCTGAATGCAGTGCTGCTGCTGCGCTCATCTCTAAGTTTTGCTCTTTCCCTCTTTTTCTGTCTCTCTCTCTCTCTCTTTAAGATTTTGCTTTGGTTGTGAAAGGGTGAGAGGAGGTGTCGGGGGGTAATACACTAATTTGATCATAACTTAAGCACCGCTCATCCGATCTTTATCATTTCTTCGATATCGATACATATTGCTATTGACTAACTACCTACGTAGTGAGTAATATGTTTCGATTTGCCGAAGAAATGATAAAGATCGGATGAGAGTTATGAACAAAAATTTACAATCACGATTTTTTCCATTAAAATTTTAAATTTTTCGCCCCAACTGAAATCTGGCCCAATGTGCATTGCACGCGCTGGTGGCGAAACTTTTCAGGTACTAATTGTATTGAAATTAAACACGAAACCACTTGTAATGCTCATCGTTGGGATTCTGGAAATTATTAACATGAATGGGGCAACTGAAGTTTAGAGATTAAATGCATTTTTAGTCAAATCAAAGAGCAAATTAACTAATTTTAATACAACTATGCGATTTTTTCCTCAGTGTTTATATTCATGACTAAACCGCTTCAGTAAATAAAAAACGCTTTGCACTGTTTTCTAAGAAATAACCCGTCTGCTTCCAACTCTTTAATCCACCCTCATTATAGTTTCCATTCACTCTCCCACCCCATGATTGGCTGCTATTGCAAAACACCTTGTGTTCACTTTTCATTTAATTTCATTTTAAATAGAAAATGAGCTCAATTCAAAAGCAATTTAAGACTTAATACATTTGCATTTAAATTGTGAAATGAAGTTTGTAATTTGATTACAACATGAAGACTTTAGGTCAGTTATCGAGATGTAAGTGTGTCAGCGAAATAACTATACAGAAAGTGGGGTCTCCAGCTTCAACTCCTGCTCACAAATCAAGAAGAAGAAACAAAACTTGCAAGAATTTTGTTATATAATGCAACCTTTAGAGTTGGCTGAGTCAGTATTACTATGGATTACATAAAAACCGATTATTTAAATACCCCAAAGCGAATTTAATTTTCATGGTAAATTTTATAGACTTCAATAAAACTCTGGACACACTCTCAAATAGGTTTATTGGCAACACCATGAGGCATCTACTCATCTGGAGCGCAAGTGAGAAAAACAAAGAAAAAACATTTTCAACCATGTTCCTAAAACTAATTTATCTACTAGGTCTTTGCTTGCTGATTAACATTAATCAGATCAATGGCGAACAACAACAACAACAAGTACAAGTAAATTCTGGAAGTCAAGGCGGAGTCCAAGCCCAAGCCCAAGTTCAACTTCAACAGGCAAAGCAAGTACCCAAGGTTCAGGTCAAGCTTGAACCACAACCTCAAGGTCTTTGCATCCACTGTGCAGAAGTCGGAGGTGCTCAAAATATTCAGGAACAACTACTGAAAGCCAAAGCGGAAGCTGAGCGAAATGCTGAGACAAGGGTGCTGACTAACTTTAAAAATAGGATAAAAAAACGACTTGGAGCGCGCCATCTTATGCTGCTAGTGGAAAGTAAAGATCAGGATAAACTTCATAGCGGTATCGGCGATATCTCCGGACAACACCTTCTAATACAATCCCAAAAGCAGTCTCTTACTGGACAGAACCAACTTCAAGTCTCTCATCAGCAAAGCGAAGGTAATCTTTTGATGCAAGTTCAAGAGCAGTCCCACAACCAACAGAAGCAGCTTAACGTTAACAAACAGCTGGTCGGAGGTAAAGTTGAAGTACAGATCCAAAATCAGTCTCCTGGAACACAGACCCAACTTCAAGTCGATAATCAGCAGGAAGGTGGAATTCAAATCCAAAAGCAACACCAATTTTCTACTGGACATAAACAAATTGAACTCAAAGAGCTAGTCGGAGATAGACTTGAAGTGCAAACCCCAGATAGGTCTTCTGGAACACTGTGCACACTGTGCAATGCAGCAAATCGCGAAACCGAATTCGGAGAAATAGTTTCAGAGCCGACCCTAGATAATCTAAGCCAATTGCCTGAGGGAATTGAATCTGGATTCCATAACGAACACCATTTAAATATTCAAGCCAATTATGAAACCCAACTTAGAGCTCTTCTTGAAGCCCAACTGCAAGCCCATTATAAAGCAAAACTTCGAGCCCAACTTGAAAATCAACTTCAATTCCGACTCCAAGCCCAATATCAAGCCCTACTTAAAGCCAAACTTGATGCCCAATTCCAAGCACAAATTGAATCCCGACTTCGTGCCCGACTCGAGGCCCAACGTCAAGAGCTACTTAAGGCCCAAGCTCAAGCCGAGTATCGACTTCAGCTTGTAGCCAACCATCAGCAACAGCTTGCCAGCCACCGGAACCAAATGATTTTCCTATATGGACAGGGGCAGAGACAACTTCAGTCCCACTTTCAAGCCCTACGTCAAGCCCAACTCCAAGCCCAACTTCAAGCCCGACTTCAAGCCCGACAGCAAGCCCAAATTCTAGCCCAACTTCAAGCCCAGCATAGTGCCTCAATAAAAGCCCAAATGGAAGCCCAATATCAAACCAAACTTCAAAATCAACTTCGACTCCAACTTCAAGCCGAACATCAAGCCAGACTTCAAGCCCAATTTCAGCAGCAGCTTGCTGGAAGCCTAATATTTCAAACCCAAAGGCAATCTGGACAAGAGCAGAGCCAACTTCAATTTCAACTCCATCAAGCCAAACTTAGGGCCTTGCTTGAACCCCTTTATGAGGCCCAATACCAGACCCAACTTGCCCAACTTAAAAGCCAACTTGAAACCCGATATTATGCCAAACTTCCAGCCATAGTCATACCTCAGCAAAAGCAGCCACAGATTCTGACCATCCTTAAGTCAACCGCAAACCAAGGTAACTTAGAAACAGAACAGAACAGTCAAAACCAAAAAATGTCACTCGCATATGGTTCACAACAAGAACATAAGCAATCGGTAAAGCTTCAAGCCGACGAGAAAACCGTTCAACAACAAGCTCAGCTTAAAACCGAAAGTGGTATGAATTTGGGCTCCATAGGGTCGGTCAATCTTGTGGGCGATGTTCATATTCATACTGACAAAAATGGACAAGCAGCGACCAATGATAAGGAGTTATACCACATTATAAATGGTGTACGTTATGGCGTTATTAACCTTCGTTCACCCAGTGGAAAGCGCGCGGTAGAGTCGATTGTCAGAAGCCCGGATCCATCGACTACGGCTTCGCCATCTACTACAAAACCCGAAGGCTGATCTCGTAAACACTTCCGTACTCATCTTCACCTTCCATCTAAGGGTTGTTCTTAGACATTTATATAGGTTTGAAGATATGTATGCAAATACACTAATTAAGCAGAATCTAACGATTTATCGTATCTTGACAATAAAATCTGCTTCAAAATTGCTATTTAATTGCGATATTTTATTTGGAACCCATTTGTCTGAAGCTCTACTTCTTGCCCCTTAAGTAAATCATCGAAAATTCTAAGTGTTTTTTCTTCGCTTGTCACTAGATTTACTATCTTTCTGATAAAACAACAAAATTGCTTAAGTCGTCTTACCAAATAAGTTTTAATTCTAACAAAATCCTTTAGTCCAAAAGTTTTCAAAACAAAATATGCACTTTATATTAGGCAGTGTCCAGTAAGGGCCCCTACTAATAAAGAAATATTCCCTAGATTTTTTAGTATTAAGGGTAGGTCATGTAAGGAGATAAATCAATGTGTAATATTACCATCGATCCATGGTTATTCGATGGGTAGTTTACTTTGTTTGTAGCTTAAAGGTCAATCTTATCGGTAGGAGCTGAGTGGTGGTGCCAGGTCTAGCGAGGTGGTCAGCCATCTCGTTGCCTTCTATGTTGCAAAGTGCTGAGCTATCTCATTAAGAGATCTGCGGCACCCTTTAAAAGTTTTGGTGTTGTTAATTTAGGCGTCAAGGGCTTGACCATCTGAAAAAATGAAAACTTTACTTCCTTGGATTGCAAGGGTTTCCAGAAGGTTGGTAGCCTCCTGGATGGCCACAACCTCTACCTGGTAAACACGTCAATGATGAGGAGGTCTAAATGAAGTTTTGATCCCGAGATTCGGACTGAATACTCCTCCTCCTACCTGTCCATCCAGTTTGGAGTAGAAAGTGTAGAAATTGATGGCATTCGGTTTGGAGTGAGTCATTGAGTTCCAGTCTTATACTTAACAATGAAGCTTATTTCGAAAGAAGAAAAGATATCTTTCCCATACTGTCACTTCATTTGCCTTTTCGAAAATGATACAGTTGCCCGAAAAAAGTACAAAGTAGGCGTAATTTCTTAAAAAAAGGTAAAAAAAGTTGTGTATTTAGCTTGGACTTTAGGCGATGGCAACGTTCGCCACGAGGAATTTGGGTATTCTTTTTTTGGTAAATATTCAAAAAAGTCCACGTATGAGGGCCCGTTTTAAAAAAAAAAAAAAAAAGCTGTTTTTGTCAAAGTGTCAAAATGATGACAATTTGTAATGGAAACGCTTCATTTTTAGAAATGAAAAGATAAGAAATGAAGCCAGTGGAAATAGGCTATTAGTCTGGCCATAGTTACTATCTTTCCAGGTAACGCTTTTCTCAGCCTGAGAGCAGTGTTACTGGCGATTTCTCTTCCCATTAGATCTAGAGGCATATGGTATAACATTATGTTAAGTAAATCTGTTGGGGTTGCACCAGTAATACATAGTGCAGCACTACTTTAGTTATGGTTCTGAGAACGGAAGGTTTCCCCAGAGCCGGCCACCATACAATGATTCCGTATAGTAGCATTGAACGTACAACAGCAGTGCATAGCCAGTGTACTATTTCAGGGAAAAATCCCCATTTGGGACCAATTGCTCGTTTGCACGAGAAAAGGGCGGTATTTGCTTTTTTGATTCGTTCAGTTATCTTTAGCGAAAATATATACAGAAAACATAAAAATCGACAGGGGTTCACTCTGGGGTTCGAACCAGCGAAATTTTTGGGGTTGGGGTTCGGGTTCAGAAGGTCGCTGAACCTAGGTTTGGGTTCGAACCGGGGCTCACAAATAATTTTGTTCAGAAAAGTAGTACGTAAATTGAAACAAACAAAAACTTAGAGGCTTGATAATATAATATTTGAGCTTGGATCATCGAACGTTTAAGCAGGCTCCAGGTCAATAAGTCATGAAGACATGAGTATAAGAGATCAAATTTTCGCTGCTCAATTTTTAGTGGTGTTAAGCGATAGTCCGCATTGAGAGTCTTTTTGTCCGCATATGAAATCACAGTGGTTAGAGCGAGACGGACGTATTACCAAATTTCCAGAGAGCGCAAGCGAGAGCAAGCAGCTGACTAATTTCTGTGACGATTGTGACTCTATTCTAAATTTATGTTTGTTTATAACTTTTAAAACAAGACACGCACACACCGCATAGGAGGATGGTGGACAGTACAGCTGTTTCAAGAGCCTCGCGGTTTCATCATCAGCAGGCTTTGCCTATCTTCTGCAAGTTGTCGGAGGCCATCTCATGCCAGCATTGCTATGACTGTTTATGTGTTCCAAAGGCAGCACAAGTGCAAAACAGACAACTCCAAATTGACAGAAGACTTTGTGTATGTGTGTGCACTCATTTCGCCTTTCTGTATTAGTGGGGAAAATTATTTACTCACAGCAATCTTTCATTATTACTGACTCTATAGCTGGATAAATCAAATATGGCCATTTCCACAGGCGCGAACGCGACATTCGTACGCCTTTAAAAAGCAGAGAAATATAGAAGACAAAAAGAATTTTTGATTTTGTTTCAATTTTTTGGTAGAGTTTTGGTAGCAGTATATTTAGTGCAAAAGGTAGGTTCAGTCGATTTATCACGCGACAAAAATGGAAGTAGATTTAGACTGCATCTAAAAAAATTCATAAATCTGCAAAAGTTAATTAAAAATTTTGAAACAGTTAACTTTTAAAAAAAGGGGAATAATGCAGCTTTTTATTGAGTGCAATCATATTTAATTATTTACACTAGTTTTGGTTTTATAAGCTTTATTATTATGAAGAACGCGACATCTTAAAACAAGTGAGAAAGTCGGACAAGCCCGACTATAACATACTCTGTACCTGGAGAAGGAGCTGAATGCACTGCAGCTGCTGCGCTCATCTCTAAGTTTCTCTCTCTCTCTCTCTTTATCTATCACTCTCCTTCTCTCCCTCTCTCTCTCTCTAACATTGTGCGGTGGCGTTGGTTGTGAAATATGGGAGGGGGTGGCGGGGGTGATTTACTTGTTTGCTCATAACTTAAGAACCACTCATCCGATCTTTATCATTTCTTTGGCAAATCGATACATATTGCTATCTCTAAATGGTACAAATCATCTGTCTACAAAACTGTGGGAGATATGACGTTTTTTCAAAACTGAAGCATTTGTCGCATTTCAAGTAAAAGAAGCATTTGTCCCATATATGCCAAATCTCTATCTCTTACCATCTCTGAGATCTGTTTGTTCATACGGACGGACGGACGGACAGACGGACAGACAGACGGACATGGCTATATCGACTCGGCTGCTGATGCTGATCAAGAATATATATACTTTATAGGGTCGGAAATGATTCCTTCTCCCTGTTACATACTTTTGCACAAAACTTAATATACTCTATGTACCTTCGGTACAGAGTATAAAAAGCTAACAGAGAAATGGACATATCTTTTATATTCTGGCCAATTTTCTTATAGTAAAGAATCAGAAAAGCTGAACAGTGTACATACATTTTAGTATTTATATTGATTTTTATTTTCAATGTTTTTTTAAGAAAAATCATTTAAAATAAACAATTTTTTTTAATCTCGGTGGACCTTTCTGTGAAAATGCCCATATATGAGTAGAAAAAGTGCGCTAGACTAATACTTGTGTTTAAGGAACAGCTAATACAACAATTGCGACATTGTTAAGTTCTTTACATATCGCTCACTTACTTCAATACTGGCATAACTCAAAAAATACGACTTTTGACTTAATAATGCAGAAATACAGCTGCATTGTGCACTCTTTTTTTATAAAAATTTTCATATTGATATCTTATTTACTTTCCATGTGATATGAAAATATGTCTCATTATAATTTTACAGGTTCATTTTTATATTAATGCAAGAACGTCATATCTCAGTTGTCCTGCAGTCGATATTGAGCAAACATAAATCGGCTTTCAGTTAAAACATCATATTTCCATGTTTTATCAATAAGCATTCTAAATTTATAATATTTTAATTACTTAACTCGAAACTAAAAGAACCATTTTTAAACCCGTTACTCGTAGAGTAAAAAGGGTATACTAAAGTCGTGCAAATGTATGTAACAGACAGATGGAATCATTTCCGACCTTATAAAGTATATATATTCTTGATCAGCATCAACAGCCGAGTCGATATAGACTTGTCCGTCTGTCCGTCGTCCGTCCGTCCGTCCGTCTGTCTGTATGAACACCTAGATCTCAGAGATGGTAAGAGATAGAGGTTTGACATGTATGGGACAAATGCTTCTTTTATCTGCACGCAGATTAAGTTTGTTTCAAATTTTGGCCACGCCCCCTCCCGACCCCGCAATTTGGAAAAAACGTTATATCTCCTACAGTTTTAAAGATAGACGATTCGTACCTTTTAGAGATAGTTAATAATTAGCAAAATAAATCGTTTGCCGAAGTGATAAAGTTCGGATGAACGATTCTCAAGTTATGAGCAAAAAAGTGAACCAAGCCCCCCCCCCGCTACCACCCCCTCCCACCCTAAATAAATGTTGCATACTTTTCGGATGGTCACACTAAGGAACGCAGGAACACTGTTAAACATGTTTTTTCATGAGTAACGGGTATGTCGAAGTCGGTTAGTGCCGACTTTAACTTACGCTCTCGTTCTGCGTTAAATTCATTGAGTCAAAATGGATTATTTTGAGTTATGCCAGTATTGAAAGAAGTAAGTGAGCGATATGTAGATCGTTTTTCCAAAACTTAAGGGCCTAAAGAATGCTTTTCATCTTTATCAGAGAAGAATCATGTAATCTTTTATTTACCATTCTTAAAGCTTTAACTTATTAGTTCCTTTTGAATATTATCAAATACAGCAAAATTGTTCTTGAAAGCTGTTTTTATTCCAAGTCTTAAAAACTGTGGAAAATGGCAAACTTGACTTTTATAGCAGCTTGAAAAAAAATGTAACAGAACATCTTTTTTGAACCGAACTCTTTTCAATTTGTTTTTGCTCCGGTTCAGGTTCGGTTTCGCGAAGAAAAAATTGTTCTGCTCCGGTTCAGGTTCGGTTCGGACTTCCCAAAATTTCCGGAGCCTCCGACTCCGGAGCGGTTCAACTTCCAACCGGTTTGCAGCCCTGATTCTAACTATCTAAGTCCCTCGATAAACGTTCTTCGCTCTTAGACCCCAGATTTCCACTTTTGTTTACTTCTGACCAAAAACAAATTTTCAAAGTATTACATTAGAGACATGCTGAAGCATCAAAAACCAGAGTTTTCAAAATTCAACTCAACGTCTAATTGTGAAGAAGAGAAGTTTGTGAAAGCAATAACCACATATAAGATATCAAATCTGATAATTATGTCATCTATTCCTTCGAAATTTGTCAAAGAGAATATACATCGACAAATGTTTTAAAACTTTGGAAAGGTCAAAAAAACGTAAACTGTCCTGACTATACTTGCTGTTCCAGAAACTCAGGTATCAGTTGAACAGGCGTTTTCAACACTTAAATTTGATCTTTCTGATCTAAGAGCTAGTACAGCTCCTTATTAACTTAAACTAAGAAGTTCTCAAATGTTGTAAATGTCAGCTAATGAATTTGACGACTAAAAACTTTATAAATTGTAGGTAACTTCTTTTATGTTCAAAACCTTGGGTTTGGGGTTTAGGGGAGGGTGAGGGGGAACCAACCTTAGACTTTACAACGAGTTCGATCCCCGGAGGAAAGGGTGTGTACAATATTGTAAAGGTTTGCAGCATTGATGTGGATATTAAAATTTTATCTATGCTTTTAAAGCATTGACCTAAAATGATTAACAAACTGAATCAACTTTCTATAAAAGGGAATTCGCTTGGGTCTCAGCTTAATTTAGGGATCCCAAGGACTTGGGTGTTTGCAACTCTGAAGCGTAACATTCTCAAAACCCTTACACCAAATTAGCTGAAATAATTTTGTAATTCACATAATTCGCACAAGCAAATCGTTGGCATCAGATCCGGTAAATTAAATCGGTCAAGCTATTGGCTTAACATCTATTTTCAATAGTCGCTTTTCAACCTTATCAGAAGCATGCGTCTAACAACAAACGCAATCGTCATGGACTTAATTTATTTATAACTGAAGCTGAAACTCAATTTCAAGCCAATTTAAATCCTATCAAATTAATGGCAGTTGCTGTAAGAACTAATTTTAGTGTGACACAACACATCTGCTATCAATATCGCAAGTACTTTACTCAATTCAGCTTCGGCAAAAATATTGTTTTGATTTTTATACTTTGTCTCAAAATTATAAAACTTTGGGGGAACTGGAATTGATAGCAAATGAACAAGTGTGATGCTTTATCGAATTAAGACGAAGTAAGTGGATGAACGACATATTAAAGCTGCATTTAAACTTGTCATATATCTCTTGGTCGGTTGTCAAAATTCCGTAAAGAGAAACTTTTATCAAAG
This sequence comes from Lordiphosa stackelbergi, assembly GCA_018904235.1. Lineage (NCBI taxonomy): Eukaryota > Metazoa > Arthropoda > Insecta > Diptera > Drosophilidae > Lordiphosa > Lordiphosa stackelbergi. Next base: position 33,497 of record JAEIFU010001763.1, on the reverse strand, counting down.
AAAGCAAATTAATATATAATTTATTTGCTTGTCAGAATTTCATTATATTTTGGTGATAAATATTTCAACTCAATAAAGAGAGTACTCACAAAATCTTGAAGTATGTTTGAGCCAAAAATGAGAAACGTTTTAAGTAGCAAGTGGTAAGACTTAAGAAAAACCAGGGTTAGATATACTTCTATATATATCCTACTGGGTAAAAAAGCTGTTTAATTTCAAAATATTAGTCAAGTTACTTGAGTAAGAGTCGGCTTACGGCGGCGTAGACATTAATACAAATGAAGAGAATATTTCTTAAACAGTATTCACAAGAAATGGAAAGGGGAAACCGATTATTGCGTGTGTGTGCTCGTGGCTGTCGGATGCAAAAAACCTTCTCACGACGCAATTATATTTGTTGTTGTGTTTGATTTTGCAAGAGGCATAGTAGAAAAAGAGAAGATTAAAAACATTAAGAAAACAGTTCAAAGTAAATATACTTGGACTTGTGTTATGCACGAGCGCCTATACGAGCGGCTAGGCTGTGGGCACCGCTGACCTAAACCAATCCATTAAAATGGCATATGTTTCAAATTGGGGCTGTGGCCTAATGCCGGAAATTTTAAATTTTCTTTTATAATGGAATTGATTACATCGAAACAAACTGATCTGGACCAATGTTATGCCTTTTTAGGCCTTGGTTAGCATTTTTATACTAGGTACCCAGACTACATTAAGTTTTGTGCAGTATGTTACAGGGCGAATAATTCATGCTTTGATTAGTTTTTTTGATCACCATCTAAGCCGAGTCGATTAAATAATGTTCGTCTGTCCCACTGTCTTTATGAACGCGTCGATCTTAAAGACTATACTGCTTATTGCAGGCAGCTAAGGCGTGTGAGTTAGTGATTTGTTAGAAATGTTTTTTTATTATTATTAAGAATAACTATTCAAGTGGTTTGCAGTTGTGAGTATCCTCATATTTTTAAGAATAACTATTCAAGTGGCTTGTAGTTGTGAGTATCCTCATATTTTTGACCTCAAGCCGGAAAAACTCTCTTTTTTATGAAAAGTTCCCTGCATTTATAAATAGTTTAACTTTTTTTCCTGAATTCACGCTACGAAGACTCCCAACATTTTACTGCAACCAAAGACAGCAGTGAGCAGCAAAAGAACTGAGGTCTTCTAACAATCTGGGCAGCGTCTGCTAATTTCATCAATAAACTTTTATGACTTTGAAAATGATGATTGTGTTGTAAATTGATTTTATTGCGGCAACCGTCCAATAAAGATGCCATAAAAATGCATTATATTATATAGTGTAGAACTTAGTAAGTGGTTAAAATTTAATGTGCAGAAAGTGCTCCATCAAAACGTTGTAGTTGTGGCTCTTAGGTGGTTTGCTTAATAGATTGCTTGATAGATTTTAAAAATGTTAATACATATTGTTGCAGTTTCTTTGATAAGCTTATTTGGTTCCGCTGCTTTGAGCTCGCTTTTATCACCTGGAGTATGGGTATCACCGAACTCTTCACAGAAGAAGCATTTCTAAATATCTGAAGACATTTGAATTAAATAAAAATCTAAGAATTTTATGCATAAATAATGGAAATCATATGAAACTAAATTTTCAAGTTTTAAGTTTGGCTTTTAAAAAATTATGGAGGTTCCACCGAGCAAAAATATCTGTACTTATGGATTATAGCAAATTGTTCAAACTTAATCGTCGTATACCAGCCATTTGGGGTGGTTGGATTTTAATTAAAACCTCTTTAGCGTGTAGCGCAATGGTTCTTATAACTTCACAAATTTTGTAGCATTTAAATCTTCTGGATTGACACTAGATTGATACACAAAATGTGTATTGGAAATATTAAAACACTACGTGATCTAACATAGACCTTACATTTATTGTCATGCAAATGTACAATAACATTCATTCAGTACTAGATTCAAACAATTTTTCCCAAAATTCATATTTATTAAAATCAAACAACCTCGCGAGAATTTGTATTTGTATTTATTTAATAGAGCCGACATCGAACCCTCAGAACCTAATAAATGGTACAAATCGTTATATAACATGCATATGATTCGAAACGGGTCATGAGATTCGAAATTAGATCTACTTATATTTATTTTAGGTCTAGGTGGGATCGAAAAATTAATTTGGCTCAGTAGAAAACAAGAGTCAATATGGCCATTTATTAGTTTATGAAGGAACATAACTCCATGACAGATTCTACGATCTTGCAAAGACGGTAGACTTAATAGACGGAGTCTGTCCACATACGATGGCAGGCAACGGTGTTGTTCCCAGTTAAGTCCACGTAAGGCGAACAGGTGAAATTGCTTCTGCACCGACTCAATAAAGCCCTGGTATGTTGCATACTGTGGTGACCATACGCATGAGCAGTACTCAAGTTTAGGTTGGACAAGTGAGATGTGAAGAAGCTTAGTGGTGTATGGGTCATCAAATTCCTTAGACCAACGTTTAACAAAAGCAAACACCCCCTTGGCTTTGCTAACGATAGTACCCATGTGATCGGAAAAGTTCATATTGTGGGCAAATAATACACCAAGGTCTGCTACCGCGTTTATACGCTTGATCGCGTTTATACGCTTGTGCGGGCCAAGAGAATAGTTCCCCATAAATGGGGCAGAGCGATAGAAAGACATGACTTTACACTTAGAATGGTTAAGGTGCAGCAAATTGTTGATGCACCAGGATTGAAGGTTGCTAATGTCATTCTGTAAAAGACAATGTGAATCGGCGTCTATTAGCTGCATACAAATTATAACATCGTCGCATACATAACACGTGATTTAAAATGACGAAGGATCGTTTAGAATAAGCAAAAAGCAACGTCTAGTGACTCCTTGTGGAACCGAGTGACAAAACCTGCTTGGAGAGGGTGTTGTTAAATAAGACTTTCTGTGTACGGTTTGCCAAGTACATTGAAATCCAATTGACCTAAAAGTGATAATTTCTTTCAGAGCAAAAGGTGATTCACCGAATCAAATGCCTTGCTAAAATCTGTGAATATAACATCCGACTGATTCAGCTTGAAGTCCTCAGTTTGTTCGATGTAGACCGGCGCTTCATAAACCCGAGCTGAATGGAGACATCAGATAGCAACACTGGTGCTGCAACTGAACAGTTATAATCAGTTCAAAAAGTGTGGGTATGGCACAAAGTTTTGCTATCCCACGATAATTTTGAATATCAGTTCTACTTCCTTTTTTATGAAGTGGTATAATAAAGGATTCCTTTCAGATATCAGTAAAAAAAAGGAGGACTAAACATACTGTACCTTTTGAGGTGGTTGTGAGGGTGGGTGGTGGGTGGGGGGAGGATTCACTTATTTGCTCATAACTCGAGAACCGCCAGATCTTTATCTTTCTTGGGCAAATCGATACATTTTGCTAATGACTAACTAATCTAGAAGGTACGAATCATCTATCTACAAAACTGTGGAGTTAGACGTTTTTTCAAAATTGCGGGGGGGAAGGGGGCGTGGCAAAAATGAAAATAACTTGATCTGCCTGCAAGTATAAGAAGCATTTGTCCCATACATGTCAAACCTCTACTCTTATGAAATCTGTTGTCTAGAGGACAGACACGGACAGACGGACATGGCTATATCGACTCGGCTGTTGATGCTGATCAAGAATATATATACTTTATAGGGTCGGAAATGATTCCTCTCCATGTTACATACTTTTAAAAAAAAAACTCGGTACAGAGTATAAAAAGCTGTGGTTTAGAGATAATTGGAAAATTTTAGAAAGAGGTTCGCATAAAGCATTTGCACAATTTTAAGAACAAAAAAAAAAAGAATGAGTTGAAGTATTATAAACATTGGAACAGTATTGTTTGGATAAAAATCAGCGAATAAGTTGGATATATCAGCATCGTTGCATGCAGTGGTAGTATTATACCGAAGAGAAGGAGGAAAAGGAGAGGTTTTACGCTTACAGTTCACAAATGAAAGGAATTGCTTAGGGTTTTCTTTAAATTCGTTTTTACACCTATACAGGTAATTTTGATAATTTGACATTAAAATTTTATGAATTAGGCTACAAATGGGCCTTGCAATGTAAAATAGTGAATAACTAGTGCAATTTTAAAGATACCGATCTCTGCATCAAAATTCATATTTATATACCCGTCATTCATTATCTGTAAAATTTTCATAAAGATCGGTTAATAAATAACGGAGTTATAAGAATATCACATTTGTCATATATTTGGGCTTGGGAATGTTAATAAAAATATGTTGCCTACTCCTAGGCTTATCCTTAAGTGCCACTTATTTTGGCATTTATTTGGGGCCATCACGCGCTGCCTACTAACATTATTTTGATAAGTTAAGTTGTTAACATATTGTTGGTGCTGTTAATTAACATTAAGAAAGGAAATAAAACTATTCTGCCGTTGAGTAACGGGTATGTCAGAGCCCGCTATATATGGTCAACTATTTCTATGCTGTATGACCCTCAATATGACACTGAAACATTTAATCAAAGTGTCTTTTTTGTTGTTGTTGCTCTAAGTTTCTCACATCATTGCACATAAAAATAAAAAAAACAAAAACAAAATACAAATAAAAAAAAAAAAAAAAAAAAAAAAAAAAAAAAAAAAAAACAAACAAAAAAAAAAAAAAAAAAAAAAAAAAAAAAAAACAAAAAGAAAAGAAAAAAAAAAATAATTTAAATAAAAAATTAAAAAAAATATTTAGTATTATATTATTTTTCTCAAACAAAAAAACAACCAAAAAAAAAAAAATATATTTTTTTAAATATTTAACATTAAAAAAACAAAAATAAAAAAATTAAAAAAAATAATTAATACCAAATTACTGAAATATTTTTTAGTATAGCTTGGAACGGTGATCTCAAAAATCGATTTCAAAGAATTTTTCCATGGCTCCGTTTTTGAGATATGAATTTTTTAATTTTCTGGTAGGTTCTCTTACATTCAAAGCCATATCTCACTTTGTAATTGTTAGATAGAGTTATACAAGATACGAATCGAAAGCTTTATAAGCTGTCAATAATCGCGTAGAACATTGTTTTCAAATCGGTTGAGTAGTTTGAACTCAACGACCAAGAATATTTCAAAAAATTGATTTTTTGCTCAAAAATTCAAGATTTAAACGCATAGGAAAAATGTAAATAAATCCAAATAAATTATTTTTATTTTTTCTACTTAAGAGTCGCACTTCTACGAAGAAAACCAGATATCGATTATCAAGATCTATGAACAAACACAGGGGCTGTGAGCAATTTAGTGCAAAAAAAATGTGGTATTTTCGTGATTATTTCAAAAATATATTTTCGTTTGCTTCGACTTTTGTTCAATTCTTGATAATTATTTTTTCTGATTTTTCGCTCACTTCATAAATTGACGAAAAGATGAAGAAAAACGAAAAAATTTTTGGTGAACTCACTAAATACTCAAATTTGACTGTTAGTTTCTCTGCTCAATTTGATATATCTACGGTATGTGAGACATGTTTTTCCTCACCAATACCTTGTTGTGTTCGTTAAAATGGGATTCTTAAGTAGAAATAATAAAAATATTTTTTTTGATTTTCTTATATTTTTCCTATGAGTTTAAATCTGGAATTTTCAAGTAAAAAATCCATTTTTTGAAATATTCTTGATCGTTGAATTCAAACTACTAAGCCGATTTGAAAACAATGTTCTACGTGATTATTGCCAGCTTATAAAGCTTTCGATTCGTATCTTGCATGACTCTATCTAACAATTACGAAGTGAGATATGGCTTTGAATGTAAGAGAACCTACCAGAAAAATTAAAAAATTCATATTTCAAAAACGGAGCCATGGAAAAATTTTTGAAATCGATTTTTGAGATCAGCATTCCAAACTACACTAAAATAGAGTTTTAGTAGAAATGGGTCTTTTTGGCTGTAAACTAGTGTAATTACTACCACATATATAAACATATATTTTGTGTGTCCTAAATTTTAAATCCTAAATTAAAAAATATTTATGAAGGTTGTTGGCACGACGGCCAAATCAAAATATGATGATAGTTAACATATATTTATAAATTTATAACACATACACGTAACATATAACAAATAAAGTACTCGTTGGGTTTGGAAAAGTTCTTGAATGGAAATTCTAGCATTTTACAATCAAAATTGCAACGCAAATTTTCACTTAAAGTTTCTTCCACTGTTGAGCAATTTCGTGTATAAAAACTTGTATAATTACTCTCAAACAAAAAACCAACAAATAAAACACAACATTTTATTTTCCCCCATTAAAAAAATATAACACACCCCAACGGGGGCCATAAAAACCAATTTATTTTTAACAAATCGGTTAACAAAATAAATTGGTTGCCTCCATAAAAAACCACAACAAATGCGGGCCTTCAATCCCCAAGTTTTTCCAGCAGAGAGGAACATGAAATTTCATACAGCATTCGCATTTGCATGTGGTAAAGTAACAAATTCGACCAATTTAACCCTCTCAAAAATAAAAATATACCCGGTGTTTTTTTTGTGGGCGCTTTTTTTTTGTAAAACGGGGGTGGGGTATGCGGGGGGGGGGGTAAACCCTCTTATAGAAATTTTTTAAGATGAAATTTTTAAAATAAAATTTTTGTTCTGAAGCCCCCCTTAAAAAATCCTGCTACATGGTGTCTTTGGCATATATGGCAACCCATTACCAAAACACCAAACAGAACCCGTGGCTGAGCCCTAAACCAGCAAGGCTAAACCGGAAGCAATGGCATATGGGCATTTCCAAAAAAAGGTCCACCAGGGCCAAAAAAGTTAAAGTGGTTAAAAACACTATACTTGATCGAATTTTCATAGGGAAACAATCAAATTAAACTAATGTTAGCTAATCTTACATTTACTGATAACCCAATTGGATATATTCGGTTTCACGGCCGTGGTAGCGTGATTTTACTCATTTTGACATTAAATTTGCTTAATTTTTTGGAAAAAAGTGACTATAGATTATATGTACTTTCGCTATCTAAAATCTTTCTGATGGTAAAAAGGGCTATACAAGAATGCATAAGAAACCATGAGAAACTATGCCAATGCAATAAACTGTAAGTTTTTGCTTCGCATTATAGCAGAAACTACATAAATATGATGATGGAAAAAATGTCACGTTCGACATGTCACGTATCGACAGAGATAAATATTTTTTTACAAAAAATGTACTCAAGATTTTTAAATCAAATAATATACATTTCAAAGAACTATTGATTCATAAGATATTAAAACTATTTGGGTTTAGTTATTGTGTTAGGTTTCGCTAAACTTTGTCTTTATATAGCTGCTCGCGAAAACCACTTCTGTTTTTGTCACGTTCGAATAGCTTCCCATTTTGTCATTATTTTGGAAACCGAATTTCATTTGATACAAACTTTAACACTAATTAAAGTGCTTGCTAAGAGCTATATTATACAGTAAAAAACGAATTAAAAATTTGATTTATTTTGACTTTTTTCATTTTCAAAGTGTACGACGGTCACGGTTCGACAGAATGGAAAATGCCAACTTTTAAAAAAAAAAAACCAAAAACTATCCAACCCCCCAAAAAAAAAATTCAAAAAATAATAAACACAATTAAAAAAATCGTAAAAACGGAAAAATGGAAATGAAGGGTTTTTTAAAAACGTGATTTCTCAGGTTTGGTTTATCGGACAGCTTTCAAGTTGATATTGCTGAAAAGTATTTTACTGTAGCTACTCAAATTATAATTTTAAAGATTTTTAAATTATTTAATAATATTAAGTAATTGTTGCTAAAAATTATTTATAATTTTTTCTCAATGTTAACCACCATGATATAGCTTCTAAGCATAAACAATTTATTGTCCTAAACGTAACTTAAATTTTGGTGTTTTCAAAAAGATGGAGACTTTTATAGTTTAAAAGTTATGAATTTTTTAAGTTATAAACAAATAAAAAGATGCCCTTAAAGTATGCTTTGCCACGCAGTCAGTTTCAAAGCTGAAACTTGGCAAGTGTGCTTTATATTTATCAAGCTTTTCAAAAATGTCAACATCACGCAGATCGGACGTCCATATCATATAGCTGCCATAGGAATGCTGAATTTGGTTGTGGTAGAATATGCTTTCAAAACTCTGGTCACCTAAATCCACAACAAAGCAATTAATCATAGCATTCGTATGGCAGCTATATGAAATAGACGTCCGATCTGTGTGATGTTGACATTTTTGAAAAGCTTGATATATATAAAGCAAACTGCCAAGTTTCAGTCGTACAAAGCTTTGAATCCGACTGCGTGGCAAAGCATTCTTTAAGGGCATCTTTTTATTTGTTTATAACTTAAAAAAATTCATAACTTTTAAACTATAAAAGTCTCCATCTTTTTGAAAACACCAAAATTTAAGTTACGTTTAGGGCAATAAATTGTTTATGCTTAGAAGCTATATCATGGTGGTTAACACTTAGAAAAAAATTATAAATAATTTTTAGCAACAATTACTTAATATTATTAAATAATTTAAAAATCTATAAAATTATAATTTGAGTAGCTACAGTAAAATACTTTTCACCAATATCAACTTGAAAGCTGTCCGATAAACCAAACCTGAGATATCGTGTTTTTAAAAAAACCCTTTTTTCCATTTTTCCGTTTTTGACGATTTTTGAAATTGTTTATAAAATTAACAAAAATTTTGTGCAAAAACCGCAAATTACGTTTTGGTGGGCATGTCGAGATCTAATTTCGGATTTTTTTTTATTAAAATGAAAAAAAAATTTTTTAACTGTTCGGTTTATAAAAGAATGACCCATATGCACCCACTCTTGATGATTTGGCACCCGATGCTCCGGCTGAAGCTTTGCCAATTTAAGAGATGAATGGTTGATGATTTATATACAAACTAATCCCACAAGTATATAATCATATAGTAGATCACGAGCCCACACACACATATAAAAAGTTTTGGCATTGTATGTATTGTAGGTATGTTATAATTTATTTTTTTTGAGTAAATGAAATTACATAAATTGCAAAAAGAAAAAAAGTCGCCTTATACTTTACCTTCTCAGAGTGTTTCGAAAGAGCTAAAGCTACGAAAGGAGACAAATCAATTGGGCTATAAACTTATAGGCATCGAATAGTAAAGTCCTAAAATCATTTTTTGTTTGGTAAGAACCCTAATTTTTCAAGAATCGAAACCTTTAGAGTCAATCTTAGAACCGATTAGGATCACCCTTTTTGCAAGCGGTGTCGACTGCGCAATCGTTCAGTCTAGGTATCCAATTGTATGGTATGACCACCTAGTTCTCAGAGATTAGAAGAACTATGGCAACCAAATTGGAAATGTTTAAAATTTTTACCAAGCCCATAAATTTTTATACCCTTGCAAAGGGTACACTCAAAAAACAACTCGCCCTAAAAAGTGCCATTTTCGCCCTAATATTTAGAAAATCGCCCTAAAAAAGGGCCAAAGGCGACTCGCCTTATATTTAAGAAAATGCTTTTCTAAAAATAGAAATTGTGTTCTAGATTTAAGGGCAATTTTTCTAAAAAACCCTTAGACAATTTCAGCTGTTATGTCGATTTAAAATTCCCAAGCGATTATGGCAGCGTTGGCATGAGGAGGAAGCAGCTGGCAGTAAAAGACTAAAAAAAAAAAATTGTAGAAAGAGGAGGACGACTGACCACAGGATCCACCCCTCAAACTTCGCCCAAGTTTTTCTCATTAAAACCCTCTTTTCGACCGATTGTTCCTATGACAGCTATAAGATATAGTCATCCGATTTTGACCAAAACTTCCAAATCAGTATAAAAGCGTATAATATTAATAATCGCTGAAGTGAGACACGTCAACATTAAAAACAAAAAAGTTTTTCTCACAAAGACCCACTTTTCGACCGATAGTTCCTATGGCAGCTATAAGATATAGTCATCCGATCCGGTCGGTTCCGACATATTAGCAGCGTGCAGTAAAAAGAAGACTCTGTGCAAAGTTTCAGCTCGATAGCTCCAAAACTGAGGGACTAGTTCGCGTAGAAACAGACAGACAGACGGACGGACAAAGCTCAATCGACTCAGCTCGTCACCCTGATCTGTAAATCTGAATATATATTGTTTATAGGGTCGGAAATGAATATTTCTATGCGTTGCAAACTTCTGGGCAAAATTATAATACCCTTTGCATGGGTATAAAAACGCAGCGCGTTATGATAATTCACAGCTCAAAATTGCAAACATTTTTACCACCAACAATTAAAATTAAACAAATTAAATTATAGTATTATTCCGAAATGCAATCGGCCAAACTATATATAAAACTGACGACCCTTTGACCAACGATAGACGACTATCGATTAAGAAATGCCTATCGAACTGTTCGGAGCTTCCGCCATGTGAAATTCAAAACACGAATTTTTCATTTTTTAAGAAACCGAAAGTGTTCGCAATATTTATTATTTATATATAAAATGAATTCCGTGTAATATTTTGGGATACTAAAACATCTTAAAATGACCAAAGGATTATGATTTAACTTCATTTCGTGAGTAGCTTTTATTTTTGAATGTCAAATTTGCAATATACTTTTTAATTTTACTAGCCAAAAATTCTTTCGTTTTACTTTCACCAGAACAGGAATCAATTCCACATTCCAAAAACTTTTGTGGAAGTGGAATTGAGAACAAGGCCGATTACCTTTTTCTAGCAGCTATAAATGTTTATTTTGCTATTTTTCGTAATTGCAAACATACAGGTTCTTGTATTGATGTTTAAGGTTTGGAAAGTTCTTAGAAAAAGGTTCTCACACTTTAACTTCAATCCCAATTCTTACTTCTTTTTTGGATCTAAGAAAGTTAATTTATTGTCCTTAGAACAAAAACTGCTTGCAAAGGGACAAATTGCTAAATTTTATAATCGTCAAAAGGAACTAATCAATTAAATCATCAATGGTTCTTCCCCAAATTCATATTCTTATAAACATGAATTGGAATCTTTAGCTTAGGATCTTGAAAATTAAGAATTCTGACAAATACATAATCAACAATTTCTTAGCTTCTTTTGCAGGAATTCAAAGACTGCTTAACAATTCTAATGTCTCAAAGTTTTGGGTAAACTATCATTGTGAAGATCTAAAAAAGTCGCATATGTTGAATTTCGAATTTTGTCGAATTTTTTCGGTCAGTTAAATTTGCTTTGTCCATAAACTACTTAAACAATGCTCGAATATTATAATCAAAATGGGCGTATTCAGCAAAAATTCCGATTTATGATTTGTGATTTATGATTGCCGATTTTACCTGCTGAATACAGTGATTGACGATTGGGATTGGGAAATCAGACAATCATGTTTGTTGAATCGAAATCGAACAAAACGTAACGATTGCTGGGTCAGCCTACCTTTGTACTAGGTTGTCGAATTTTTTAAAAATATCTATATCGATATTTTTGGCGATATTGAAAAAGTATCATTTCGATAAAAATATTTTTGGTGTCAAAACCATCGATATTATCGATATTTTCGATATTTTTCAATAAAAGCCCGGATCTTAACAATAAACAGGTCTGTCGAGGTAATTGAGGCGTCATTTGACTCGTTATAAGAACTTCGATCTGACTGCGCAATAAAAATATAGATTTAATGTATTTTTATTAAATTAACTAAAGATATTTATTTTTTATTTCATCAACATAAGAAGTTCTGAAATCTAATTCATGAATTTAAATTTATGGAACGCAACAGTGTTTACTTTTTTAATTCATCATCTTTTAAACTAGAGCATTCGAACTACAAAGCATAAAAAAGCTTATCCAGTTAAATCTTCGAAACTTAAAAACTTCTGATTTTAACAATAATCGTTAGACAAAGATTTTAGGAAGACGCGTTGAGTTATGTGCTCATCGGTCATTGGGCTTCTGTTGTCAGAAACCACACTTTTATAGCCGATGCCAATCGTTCCGATGGCACGGAGCTTCCCGGTGTAATAAGATATGGGCATTTCAACGGAAAGGTCCACCGAGATTGATAAAAATGTTTTTTTTTTAAATGATTTTTCTTAACATAACATTGCAAACAAAATAAATACTAAAATGTATGTACAGCTTTTCTGATTCTTTACTATAAGAAAATTGGTCCGAAAACCGAAGACAGTTAGCTTTTTTTAAGATGTCGCGTTCTTCATAATATTAAAGCTTATAACAACAAAACTAATGTAAATAATTGAAAAGCTGCATTGTCGTCATGCTGCAATCATCATGTTATTCTTTACTGTTTTTAAAAGTGAGCTGCATTTCAGCCAAGCATCTCCATGCGATTAAGTGCGCCTTTATGTTTGTTGAGTTGCCATGGTCCTTACAACTTCTTGCACAGTTTACAGTTAATATAACAACTTTTAAACATTGTGCCTTACATATCCAGAGCACAAAAAACACTTATTCGCAACATTGTGACTGAAGGCTAAAACAAAAATATTCCCGGAAAATATCGCCGAAAAATATTCGATATCCGATATATCGCCTCCAAAAAATATTCGATAATGATATTTTTAATTTTGGGCAAAAATATCGATATTTCGATACCCATCCGAGCTCCCGGAGCTTCTGGCGCGTCACCAAAGATGGGGGGGGTTGGGGGTGGTCCTGATGGAAGACAATTCGGCCTCTGTTGATCGAGGATGGCCTCTTCTGCATGAGTGCTGTATTAAAGCGGTCCAGTTGTTGGCAGTACAGGTCCGAATTGAGCGTTTGGCAGGAAGGCAGCTCATAGTGGATGATTCCCTCCCCCCAAAACCCAAAAAACACACAGAAGAACCTTCCTGGTCGTCAATCCAGGCTTGGCCACCGTCTGGGCAGCTTCACCGCTCTTCGACCACGACCGTTTGCGCTTCACGTTGTCGTAAGTGACCCACTTTTCATCGCCAGTCACCATCCGCTTCAAAAACGGGTCGATTTTGTTGCGATTCAGATGCGATTCGCATGCATCCATACGGGCAAAAATGTTTTTTGCGTCAAGTCGTGTGGCACCCATACATCGAGCTTCTTTTTGAACCAAGCTTCTTCAAATGGTTTATAACGGTTTGATGACTCATGCCCAGCTCTTGGCCGATGCTACGGCTGCTACTATGCCGGTCTCTTTCGATCAATTCAGCGATTTTATCGCAATTTTCGACGACAGGCCTTCCGGACCGTGGCGCATCTTCGATCACCTCTGCATTAGAACGAAAACGTTGAAACCATCGTTGTGCGGTGAAAATGGAAACTGTATCGGGTCCATAAACTGCACAAGTTTTATTGGCAGCATGAGATGCATTTTTGCATTTGCGTAGTAGTACTGTAAAATATGCCGTATTTTCTCTTTATTTTGCTCCATGTTTGCGACGCTATAACTCACGAACGACTAAAAACAAACAACAATGAATCAAACACGTGTTAGCGCGTGAAAAGAGCTTCCCAAAAAGCTCTAGCGTGAACCGATGCGACGAATACAACTAGAACTACGCGCTTGCAAAGACAAGCTTGCGGAAATACCGCAAGACTTTTTTGACAATCTTATATTTAACCAATTCATAAATATTGGAGATTTTGTGTCAGTGTTTTGCATTGACGAAAAGTACTAAAGAATATCTTAAAGTATGCAATCAATTCCATTCAGCAGAGACTCATCAGCAATCGCAAATCGTGAATCGGTAATCGCTAATCGGAATTACCTGCTGAATACGCCCAATGACTCTAATTGAATAAGATTTATTTAATGGCAAAACAAAAGTATTCCTAAACCCCGGTTCGAACTCGAACCTAGGTACCGCCGGGATGCCCGCTGGGAAGTGGGTGGTAAGTGGGTGTGATGTAGTTGGGAAGTGGATGGGATGTGGGCGGGAAATGGGCGGGAAGTGAGCGGGAGGTGGAAGAGATATGGGTGGGATGTGTGCGGGAAGTGAGCGGGAGGTGGGAGGGATGTGGGTGGGATGTGAGTGGGAATTCGGTGTAGAGTGGGTGGAATGGGGGTGGGAGTGTGAGGGAAAGCCCATCAGCATAGTTCGATTTCTATGTTCTATATTGTGTGGTTTTTATACTTAGAGGGTGCAGAAAGGGGGTGGGTTATTTGCTAGTATTTATATAATTGTGTGCAGTTTCTTTTCGGTACATTCTTTATAAGTTGCTTTCTAAAGTGGAAAATACTTAGGGTGTTCACTTTGTTGGGAACAAAGTCACTTGGTCGCACTTGCCCAACTAGTTTTATGAGCAGCGCTCTGTGCACGAAACCTGTGCACAATTACATTTGAGGTGTGTTGATCAAAAAATTAAACAAATAAAAAAGTCATCTAAAATTAATAAAGATATTCTGGAATGGAAAGCAAGCTAATTGCATCGTGAAGTTGTAAACGAAGTTTCAGCTGCAGGTTTTAGGGTTGTCGACTTTTGCCAGACCAAGTGGTTTCAAAATTGGACTAATTGTTTGGTGGCTGTATGGACGATGTCGATTGCATATATTCTTACAGTCAAGAACATATCTATAACGTGCCCAAACCGAAACTAATGGCAACATCGTGCCTTGATTTCAATCTTATATTGCGCGTGTCTGAGAACCTTTAGCACTAAATTATAACAAATATTCTGAGCAAAATATGGACACACCGTTTGGGCACAAGTACCCAACTTTTCGTAGACAGGCGTCTGGGTCGAGCAAGCTGTGCACAGTTTCCCAATTGTTGTTGGGAATGCTAACACTTATGTGCACAACAAAGTGAACACTCTAACAAAATTTACTATTCAGTCAAATTTACTAACTAATGAATTTAAGAACATAATAATTATGTTAATTAAGAAATCAATATTTTGTGGCCGATTAGCTCAGTAAAAAACCTTACGCTTACCTACTTGCCCTAAAGCGAAATTTGCTGCTTAGTTAAGCAAGCATTCGTTTTTCATTCATGTGAGTTGGCGAATTTAGTGGGCCATTACGGCACATTCGCGCAGCTTTGACCAAATATATTTTCACACCTTAATAGAAATTAATACTTACGCTGATCCTTTATTATTGCACCAAATTGCCACCTATTAACTTGATGCTACAAAACAAACTCATTTCTCATACTTCCAGCAAACAGTTTACTGGGCCATGACAGTCCCATGACATCGACACCAACAACGACCAACACCGGATTTTGTAAAAATATAAAAAAAAACTACCAAGAAAGAGGCATAGAGACAAAAAAAATCACTTACAAAGAGGAAGCGGCAGCTACAACAAGTTTTATCAATGAAGTTAGTTTGTAAAGGTTGACGACAACGGCCACAAAGACCACGTCTGGCTGGATGCGTACCGCGTGAGCATATGGACAACATAAAACCACACAAATATTCATTGATCAGCTCTGACTTTCAACTCTGCGCTTGGTTCATCCGTTCGCAGGGCATCTTTACAGACTTGATTTAACCACGTTTATTGGGTATAAATCGGTTTATTTATATTTTTTCTTTCTTTCCGTTGCTGGTCGATCGTAAGGCTTATCGTTGGTTCTCAATGCCGTTGAGATATCAATTTACATGTTAACACATCGTGAGTGACTGAATGACTGACAAATTGGCAAGAGGCGAGTGATAATGACTGAATTTCAATATGAAAAGCCTGGGAAAGTAAAGGCAAAAAGATTTGGCCAAAAATCTAATAATCACAGGTCGTAAAACAGAAGCCTTTTAAAAAATGTAAAATGATAGTTTTTGGGTTAGGCTTCGAACAGTTAATTCTATTCTAGTTTAAAATGTGATTGGCCACTGATCAAAGGAAGTTATTGAAGTTGAAAGTTCAGCTTAGAACAATGAAATTTTTGCATTGGCTGAGAATATCATCCTTTCACTTAAATTTACATAAAAATGAACGCAAAATTTAGGCTGCGGATTAGGTTCTTAAATTTAAATAAAATACAAAACATTTTTTAAAAGCATAAAATGTAATGTGCTGTCAGAAAATGTACTGCATGAATTATAATTTATTTTGAGATTTGTAATATGCTTAAAAAAGAAACGGAATGGCTACTTTCGGAGAGCAAATGCTCTAATAAAGCAGTGAGCACTTTTTAGTCTTATTGCTCCGAGAGTTACTTTTCCGCAACTGGCGTCACTCAGAAACATAGGAATTTGCCCTCCCAGGCTCCGTGCAGACGTAGCAACAAGTGCAATGGTCTCGCTTGGAATCTATGCGTATCGGGGTACAGCGACACCTAAGTGCACACGCAGACGGCATAATAGGTGCACTGTTCGCGATCGAGCCTCGCTTGGAGCAGAAGAAGACGTCTGCAATAGAGTATCGTTTTGTGAGGTGCAAATAAGAATTCAACGATTTTTACTATGTCTAAATTTATTAAACAAATAAACGTTGAGAATACTGCAGATTGGCTTTGAGGATCAGACTCTATCTTCCAAAAATGTTAAAAATGTACGAGTTCAAGGCCAGCCCCTAGAGCGTTGAAAAGAATTATGATGAAGATAAACTTCGCGACAATCAAGTCAAAGAAATGGTGCTTGAAAATCTTTGACTTACTATTAGAGACATCGCTGTTAGTTGGGCATATCATCGAATCGGAGCGAATGTGCTTGATGAATTGTGTGTGTAAAAAAGATCAATCTCGAATCCTTCCAAATAACACAAAATTATTTTTTAAAAACCGTCATGTTGTCATGTGTAACAAAATGCTTTCTGACTATCAGAACGTAATGAAATGCATCATAACTGTAGATCAGACTTGGATCTACGCTTACGACCCCGAAACAGCCGATCCATCGAGCTAATATCGTGCGAAAGGCGAGCAGAAACCGAAAGAAACCAAATTCGTTGAAATATTATGACATGTTGACAGTTTTCTCCGATTATCGGGAATAGTGCTTTCTAAATTCCTTACGCGGAGCCAAACTGGAAAATAACTGTTGCTTTTTGCATAACGATAATGCGCCATCACACACGGGATCGTTTCGCAACCAGCTTATTCACCTGACTTGGCTCCGTGTGACTTCTGGCTTTTCAGCAAACTCAAGAGACCGCTCCAGGGACACCGTTTTGACTCGATCGAAATGATAAAAACTGAATCACAGAAGGCTCTGAAGTGTGTTCCGAAGGAGAACTTTGCTATGATAACTGACAAATTCTTTAGCATAATTTGAAGGGGATGAAATAGATTTCGATAAATAGATAAACATTTTGAAAATATTAGAAAATTGACCTTTCAATTTGATTAAAGTAGACTTTGATTTTTCTAATATGCTTATATTTCACATATAACTTAAGCGTACTGTATACCTTCAGAAATTTTTTTCTGGCTCTCTTATATTACAATATTTTTCATTGATCCTCGTAATTTTAAAATATACACTTGTAAAGTTGTAGAAGCAATCATCTCCGACCACAAAAGTATATAATTCTTGATCACATGAAGTGAGTCGATTATTGTCGTCGTCTGTCCGTCTGTTGTTTCTACGCAAACTAGTCCCTCAGTTTTGGAGCTATCGAGCTGAAACTTTGCACAGAGTCTTCTGTTTACTGCACGCTGCTAATACGTCGGAACCGACCGGATCGGATGACTACTTCTTGTAGCTGCCATACAAATGTTCGTTCGAAAAATGGGTTTTAGTGAGAAAAACTGGTTTTTTCTCAATATTATCCTCTTAAACACGGTCATGGGTAATATATATTTTTAAGCTGACTTGCGATATTTTGGTCGAAGTCGCTAACCGATGTGACAAGCTATTTCAATTTACCAAAACTTCGGTACAGATATCTATAAGTTTCAAATTTCTCGATAAAAATGTGGAAGTTATTCAAAAATTTTTATTGTGGGGGGGCGGTGGGCGTGGCAAAAATTTGAAACAAACTTGATCTGCGTGCAGACACTAGAAGTCTACATGTCAAGTTTGGTGGCTCTAGCTAAGGCTAATGTCAGAGTGCGCGCGAGAAGCGATACTACGCGAGAAGCGATAATATTTCTTGCTATGAGCAAAGCGAGAAGATGACATAGTGAAAGCGTTGAGCGAAGCGAGTTAGATTGATCAATTTGAATTTGCTGTCAGAATTTACCATGATTTAGTAATACAGGAAGAGGCCAGTAGAGATAATGCAACTCAGAGAGCGCGAGCTTTATTTTCTTCTCTCTAATTCAGGAATGCAAACTGGTTCTGAACTGAACCGAACCGCTTTTTCCATATAATAAACCGAACCGACGAGTTGGCTGAACTCCGCAATATTGTCTTGTGATTCCCTATATTTAGTTATTTTCCGAATTTGGGATAAATTAAGTTTCGCTGATCGACCCTCAAAGGAGAACACTCATAGACGCAATTGATTTTTTAAGGATGACTTGTCAACCGTTTTAAAAGATGTGTACATCTCCAGCAATTACCCGATGACCTCTTAATATCCTGTATTCAAACTTTAGTATATTTGTTCCTTAGAAATTTGCTCTCATTTGTGCGTTTTTCCATTTTTATACGGGTTGATATTCTCAAAATTCAGTACAATAATTATCGTTTGAAAGGAGCACTGATAAAAGGATTTTAAAGCTTTTAACATGATTTTAAAAATTCAATTTCGAAAGTCACATATTCCCTATAGAAATCATAGTATTCCGAAAACGGGCCTTCATAAAATTTTTAATAAACTAAGAGTGAACCACTGAACCAATGAGCCGAACTCTATTTCCGCGCGGTTTGCATACCTGTCTAATTTAGTTATTAATGTGGGCGTTATTTAATCAGACGAAGAATATTTTGCTACAAGAGCAACGATTTACTTTGTTAAGAAAAGAAAAGTGTCCAGTGTCCACCCATTCAACCGAAATCGAGATAAAAAAGGAGACAACAACAAACATGCATGATTTACAAATATAAGAAGCTAAGAATGCAACAAAAATTACGTGCGATCTGAGCGAGTTCAAGCGAGAAAGCAGGTTGCATACTGCTTTCTCGCATCGCTGTCGCTTTATCGCATGCACTCGCATATCGCTCCGCCCTCACTCTGACACCTTTCGAGCGATTGAATTGAAAAAAGGATGCAGTGGTTTATCGCTCGTTCTCGCCCAATATTATCGCATCGCTTCTCGCGCGCACTCTGACATTAGCCTTATACATAGTCTCTGAGATCTAGGTGTTCATACAGACAGACAGAGATCAACGTGTTCATACAGACAGACGGACGGACGACGGGCAAGGCTACATCGACTCGGCTGTTGATGCTGATCAAGAATATACATACTTTATATGGTCGGAAATGATTCCTTCTACCTGTTACATACATTTGCACGACTTTAGTATACCCTTTTTACGCTACGAGTAACGGGTATTAAATCTTAAAAAATAGTTGCAAAATCATCGCTAGTTTCCAAAAAGAAGTAAATTTTGAAAAAAAGAAATTTTGCTTCGAATTTTTGGAAACTTTTTTTACCATGTCTTGACGCACTTTGACGCTAATTTCTTGAGAACTATTTTACCGATTTTGATAATTTTTTTCGCTGACAGCTAACACCCAAATGCATCAAATCAATGTTTGAAAACTATCAAAAAATTTTCATATTATCGAAAACAGTTTTCGAAACTTTAAATGCGATTGTCTTGGAACCACTATTTTCAAAATGTTTGCTAAAATTTCAAAAGTAACTGTTGACCGATTTTCAAATTCTTTTTTAAATTACTCCTAATACGCACCATTCTGGTGTGAACTAGGACATTTTTGATTGAAAAATGTCGAAGCTGAAACCAATAGAGTGGGAAAATAGTTGATTTTCGAAATATAGACTAGAAACAAACCCCATAACTGCGCTGTTTATTGACCGATCCAAAATATTCTAGTTCACACCAGAATTACATCAGTTCTGAACAAAACACTGTCTACGTTTTCACATTCAGATTATCCGTTTGCAATGTTTTGAATTTTTGGCCAACTTTGAACGGGAATACGACAACAACCGCAGGAACAAATATTACAACTTAAAACAAGGTTGTTCAGAAACAATCATGACGCAAATTATTTTTCCAAACTTTAATAGTTGTAAGGTTTGGCTCGAAGGACCAGCTGCTGCCTTCTTTATTGTACAATTGTGTACAGGTTATTAATGAAGTCTAGAAGGGCGTTATCTTACAGACAGTGCAAAGTCTCTTACCTTTATTCATTTCATCCCATTGATGTTCTCGCTCGCATATCCCATACCTTAGCTACTTTATAGCCCTATTTAAATATTCACCATGCACTCTACATTATTTACAAATTTTATTATATGATTGCAGCTTACACCGTGTGTCCTATGATGGGTAATTGTATGTGATTGTAAAACTCATACCATTTACGTTGTGCGGCTTGAGACAGTAGAATCAACGATACTGCAAAAAGGACTAAAATAGATGTATTAATTAGAAAAAAAATATTTATTGGAAAATATCTTATAATGTACTTAAAACCTGTACTCTCTTCATGGTTTACGAAAGCAAAATAAAATATTGTCAAAGGCAAAACTAAATTAAATGACATAACATTGTTATACTTACAATGCTACGGATATTAGTTACACCTTTTACAAACTGCAAAAACAAGAAATGGTGGCAATTGATTAGGGTGACCCCGATAATAAGTTTACACTGGATACACTTGAATGTACATCAATTCTTTGCTCCACAAACCTCAATTTGTGAAACCACCAATTAGTCTATTGGCCTGCCAAATTTGTACACAACTAATTAGCAACACATCATATAAATCCGCAATTTAATAAATAAAATTATTTTAGACAGATTGACCCTTAAACAATTAATACAATTAAATCGATATAAATTATGAACCGCTTCAATCATATTAATTATTTTTTTCTGGTAGCCAAAAATGAGCAAAATTTAACTTCAAAAGCGGCATAATTAAAACAAATACAAAATCCACTTAATTATATTATCGAAAAAATGAAATAATTCATCAAGCAAAAACAATGCTGGACGTTTAATGACAGGCAATCAACATCGAAAGGGGGAGGGCAACAAAAAAAATAATAACTCAACAAATGCTTGCCGCTGAGAGCAAGATATGAAAAGAGAGAGACAGAGAAAGAAAAAAAGGCAGCTGGTAAGTGCATTAATTTATAATTATTCGTTCTGCCATCAAAGGGTTAATCATAACCAAGTGCCACTTGGTTGGGCGCCCAGACAATGCGCTCAGCTTCTGAGAATCAAGAAACAATCAAATGCAATGCAAACTGATGATCTTAAGATACTCTTCTGAATGGGAAACTAAAGACTTGAACTTTTGAAAGTTGTATATATATATCTTAACTTGGACCAATACAAGGTTTCGAAATTCTTAATGTTGGAAGTTTTATATTCACAAACAAATAAGTGCAAAGATTTAAAAGAGAATTTGTTCTTCACTTCTTTTTGCTAACTTGTGAAAATTTTGTGTGATTAGAAAGAAGTAGCAAACTCCTTAAAATTTGTTGTGTCCTCCTGAACGAAAACTCTTTGTGAAATAGTTTTGTTTCAAAATCCTACGTTTAATCAATCCTAACCCCAAACCCTCAACTTTTGGCAGGGTATACAAAACCAACACATCTCATCTGTGCAACACATCTAAGGGGAAGCCACTAAAAAACAAAGGCAAAAACCAGAAGCCCAAACACATTTGGTGGTCTGTTGCTTCTGTCGGATGAAACCAAATTAGAAATTAATTTTCACCAACTGTGCGGGTTGCACCACAGGCTGTATGTGTGCACTCATACATCAAATGAGTTTGGGGCTATGAAATTGCATCAGACTTGAGAATATACCATTACTCATTAGAGCTAATCAAGCTGAATGCTCCTCTAATCAAAGTGGTTTGGCAACAAATCATTTTCCACTCACACTTTCATGTTTTCACTTTCAATTGCAATTGATTGGAAAACAAACCGCAAAATGGGCAAACAACAATGACGACGAGACCAAATTGGAAAATTAATGATGGAGAAATTAGCTAAAAAAAAAAATAAGAAACAACGTGAAACTGAAAACCACAACAAAGACAAGGCGTGGGAGCAACAGAGAGACAATTCAAGACAAAGATTGCAGATTAGAATTCAATTCCAACAGTGACCAGCAGATGGTTCAGGTTGAAGGATTCGTGACCAAACTTATCGGTACTTTACGCTCGCATGATTCGTGATTTTCGCAATGGTTTAAACAGTTAAAGTTTGTCTGAGCCCATTCGTGTGGAAACACTCACGCGCCCGAGTCCTGTTTGGGTTACGTGACCTGCGGCCTCCAATTGAGTAATTAACTGATTAGACTTAACATTTGTGCATTTCAAACTATTTGATGTTGACAATAAACCAAAAGTCAACCAAATGCAAACTTAATTAGTTAAATGGAAATTTTAACTAAATAATGAGAGCCAAAATAAGTTTTAGAAGATGTTGAAAATAGTTGATAAAATGAGTGGGGAAAAGTTTTATTCCTTGCAACAGCTTAACGCTGAGTAAAGGACGAAAGGCATGGGAAAACAGAAAATTTAAATAAATATCACACGTGTCAATGTGTTTGGGAAATCAGTATTTAAATGAGAAACGAGTTTTTTGGATCCATGGTGTTAAAAATAGAAATAACTTAAGGATCTACCAAGTTGTTACAAAAATAATATGAACACTTCGACATATATTTTTAAAAAATTCATTTCTTACATATTTTACTTAAAGTTATCAAAGTATCGTTTAAAATTCAGGGCTTATGGTGGCAGCATGCAAAAACGAGAGCATATAAAGTCGGCTCTAGCCGACTTCGATATACCCGTTACTCATGGAAAAACATGTTTAACAATGTTCCTGCGTTCCTTAGTGTGACCGTCCGAAAAGTATGCACCATTTTGTTAGGGTGGGAGGGGTGGTAGCGGGGGGGCTTGGTTCACTTTTTTGCTCATAACTTGAGTACCGTTCATCCGATCTTTATCATTACTTTGGCAAATCATTCATATTATCATTTCATTTATTCATTTTACTAATTACTAACTATCTCTAGCTTAATGACATACCGCGTTTGAAGCGTCAGTCCAAGCAGATTTTACCATGGAACAATACACGCCACGCGAGCGCTCTGAAATAGTTGAAATTTACATTCAACAGAACAAGTCAATTGTGAAACTCAACGTGCTTTTAAAAAATTAAAAATTTAGCCCATTTCACATTGAATGGGACCGTAAATAAGCAAAATTGCCGTATTTACGCCACTGAAAATCCTCAGGAGATTCAAGAAGTGCCTCTTCATGACGAAAAAGTCACAGTTTGGTGCGGCGTTAGTGCGAAAACGGTCATTGGGCCGTTTTTCTTCCAAAATGAAAATGGCCATGCTGTTACCATCAACCAGGAGCGTTATCGCGACATGATGACCAATTTTGTGATGCCAATTATTCGTCGAAAGCGTATGAGGCAGTTCTGGTTTCAACAAGACGGCGCTCCACCGCACACAAGTCGCATAACAATCGATTTTCTGAAGAAATTGTTTCCGGGCCGTTTGATGTCGAAAAGTGGTGATTTGGACTGGCCACCGCGTTCGCCCGATTTGACGCCGCCTGACTTCTTCTTGTGGGGATATTTGAAGTCAAAGGTTTACGTTAACAAGCCAAGGACCGTAGAAGAGCTCAAGGACAACATTCGTGAAGAAATAGCCGCTATTCCGGCCGAAATGTTGGCGAAATCGATGGAAAATGCTGCAAAAAAGGGCACAATACGCCATCAACGCCAGAGGCGGCCATTTGAGAGATATCATATTCAAAAATTGATGTAAACAAATCTACTTGGAACAAATTAAATGATTAAGATTGCCAACCGCCAAATTTTTATTTTTTCTTTGATTTTTAAAAAAAAACATGGGTCCGTCGAATATGGGCAACCCTGTACTTTTAAAATTAAAAAAAGGAGGCCACGATCAATGAAAATCTTCCTTGGGTTGAGAAAATATATATACATTGCACAAATTTTTTATGAACTAAGAAAGCCTATCAAGAAAATTTAATGATGTTATAAAAATTAACAATTTTTATTGCCTTTCCGCCAGATATGAAACTATTCAACCAGTGGAGCTTATGTTGTACAAAGAGAAAAAAAAGATGTAGTGTTTAGCTAGCTTACGGGTCTGGTGAAACTTAGTGTAAGAACTCCTTTCAAATCACAAATATTCAAATATTACCCAGATCCCTTCCAGATCCCAACCAGACCCAAAGATCCCTTCCAAATCCATCACAGATCCCGCCTTAGATCAGACCCATATCCTTCCCCAATCATCAAACCAGATCCTTCCAAGATCTTAAAAGCTCCTTCCAGATCCTCAGATCCCTGCCCAGGATACCAAGATACCGCCCAGATCCCACCAGGTTCCACCAGATCCCATTCAATTTCACTCAGAGCCAACCAGATCCCACAGATCCCAGCCATTTCTAACCAGATCCCAGCCACAAATACTCACCAGATCCAGATCTTTGAGTAAACAGTGACTTGACAGTGGCTTGACAGTGTCTTAAGAGTGACTTAACAGTGACTTTAAAGAGAGCAAACAGTGACTTGAAAAAAGATTAAACAGTGATTAGAAAAAGAGTAAACAGTGACTTGACAGACTCTAAGTAGTGACTTGACATTGACTTGAAAGAGACACAGCAGTGAATAAACAGTGACTAGAGGTGAGAGTAAACAGTGACTAAACAGTAACTGGACAGTGAGTTAACAGTGACTGACAGAGACTAAACAGTGACTAGAAATATAGTAAACAGTGACTTGAAAGAGACTAAACAATGACTAAACAGTGACTTGACTGTGACTTAACAGTGACTTAAAAGAAAAGGCATTGGTATTTCTTCTCTGTAAGTTTTCTCTTCTGAAAGATTGCCAATGAGAGCTTGTGATTTTAAAATTAAGCCTTTTAGTTTAGCGTTATGTTTCCACATCAAAGCCACGTGAATATTCAGGAAACTCACACTTTTTTTACAAAACAATAATATAATAAATTAAACAAGTAAGACCGTTGCAGTCGAGTAGCCCGACTTCAATATACCCTGTACAATTGACAACGAGAGCGTAAGTTAAAGTCGGCTTTAACCGACTTCGATAAACCCGTTACTCATGAAAAAACATGTTTAACACTGCTGCTGCTTTCCTTAGGAAAAGTATCCGAAAAGTATGCAGCATTTTTTGTGTGGGGGTGGTGGGGTGGGGGGGCTTGGATCGCATTTTTTGCTCATAACTTCTGAGCCGTTCATCCGATTTTTATCATTTTTTCGGCAAATCGATTTATTTTGCTAATTACTAACTATCTCTCGAAAGTACGAATCGTCTATCTTCAAAACTGTGGAGATATAACGTTTTTTCAAATTGCGGGGCGGGAGGGGCGTGGCCAAAATTTGAAACAAACTTGATCAGCGTACAGATAATATTGCAAAACATTTGTCCCATACATGTCAAACCTCTATCTTTTACCATCTCTGAGATCGACGCGTTCATACAGACAGACGGACGGACAGACGGACGGACAGACGGACAGACGGACATAAATCGACTCGGCTGTTGATGCTGATCAAGAATATATATACTTTATAGGGTCGGAAATGTTTCCTTCTGTTACGTACATTTGCACAACTTTGGTAGATAAAAGAAAAAAAAAAATATACTAAAACTTAAAAAAAAATTCTCTGACCCGATGAGGCAGATGTGTTCAGAGCTTTCCTTGGGGATAATTATAGAGAGATGTTATTAGAGAGAAGAGAGAGGAGATCTGTTGAGAGCAGGTTGTAGAGATAATTGTATTTTTAACATAGGACCAGAAGAAGAACGTGTTGGGCATAGTTGGTTGTGCATCTAGGCAAGTTAAAAAGGTAAATAGTTTCCACTAGGGTGGTCCATCTAGTGTTTGGAATTTAAACTATTCATAATTTGACTTTACAAACGTCAAATGTCATTCGAAAGGGACAATATTTAGTAAAACCTTTGACATTTACGAAATGGGTCGCTATTTGCTTGAAGGAAAGTTGGGAAATATTAAAAACATATTTCCAAAGAGGTGAGTCCTCGACTCAAACTAAGTGCAAAATTTGAAAAAAGGCTTCAAAATAAAAGATTAAGACTCAATTTGGGGGGAAAAAGAATTCCAAGATCAACAACTGAAGATATTCGTTCCAAAGGTTCATTGCCAATCGCAAAGGTAACCAGAGAAGATTTGCAACAAAGAGAAGTCATTAACATGTACTTGGGTCTGATGGAATGCATCGGGTCGTTGAAAGATAAAATAAGATTTGCATCTTCGGCGTTCATAAGTATCCGAGAAAAATATAATATTGTGGTGAGATTATTAATGAAAAGAGTAACAAAGGGCCGAGGTTGCTAGCTGCTGGCACACCAGAAGTTACAAAAACAGGCTTTGAAGCAGAGGTTATATTACGGTTGTGGAATATCGGTTACGGTACTGGTTACGGTTATTAAACTAATTCTGTTTAGGGTTTTGGTTACGGTTACGGTTATTAATGTATAAGTATATTAGCAAAACTTTTGATAATTAAAAAAGGTCTGGAAATATTGTTTCATTTTTCTCACCGTTATAATATGTGGTCTCTGCCAAGCCATATTTTTAATGAAGATGTCAGATTGTTTTTAATTAGAACTGCTGGAAATATCCGACCAACTTGGATGTGGACTGTTATTCCCTGATATATCAATCAAATTATGGTTATCCAACAATTAAATACAGTTAATTTTATGCTCGGCAGGAAAAGACACATTATCGGGTGTGTTCCAGAAATCTCTAGAGGTTTTCGTATAAACGTTGGCATTCCCATATTAAAGCTGTTTGAATTTATATGTTTAGGGGCTCAAATAAAAAAAAAAAAAAAAAAAAAATAAAAAAAAAAAAAATTTAAAAAAAAAAAAAAATAAAAAATTAAATTAAAAAATTATATAAAAAATATAAATAAATTATAAATAAATTATATAATTTAAAAAAAATAAAAAAAAAAAATTATTAAAATAAATAACAAAATTATAAAAAATATTAAGGGGTAAAATTACCAACATCATTTCATAAATTTTTACAATCACAAACCAAAATATAAAAATTTAAAAACCACTAATAAAAAAATAATAAAATAATAAAAATAAAAAATTAATTTTTTAAAAAAAAAAAAATTAAAAAATTAAATTTAAAAATACTTTATAAAAAATTATTTAAAATTTCAATTTTTTAAATAATCATTATATAATCAAATTTATTAAAAATAAATAAATAAATATTCAATTTAAATAAATATAAAAAATATATATTTTAATTTTTGCTACCCCCATACCTCATTTTTTTTTTTTTCCTCAACCGTAATTGCGGCGCAATTTATGCATGTAAAATGCAAGGCTGCAAACCGGTCCTGAACCGAACCCCTTAGAACCGGTTCGGTTCGGGTTTTGTGGGTCCGACGAACCGGACCATGAACCGAACCCCTAAAATTTTTGACTCCTCGAACCTGAACCCGAACCGGACCACTTTTTCTAAAAATTAGGTTCGGTTCACAAAATTAAATGGTTTTTTCAAAGACATGAACAGGGGAAATATTGGAAATTTTAGTAAAACGATTGTGCTTTGAATTAAGCTTGTATGACTTTTTATATAATTTGTTTACTAGATAATTTGGAAGGAAACCGTTTGAATGAAATCGACACTGCTTTGAACATAAGGTTAAATTCGTTTAATCTAAGCCACTTGATCTAGTAACCGAGCATACTTGATTAACTTCACATATGTACATTAGACCGGACTTTTCTCCATACAATTTTCCAAATGTGAAGATCTTTGCACAACATGGATCAAAAAATTAAGTATATTTTATAGAGAATTTATCAAAAATATAAAATCAGATATTTTGAGGTTTGATGGCCTCTCCAAGGTTTTAAAACTTCCAATTTCCCCTATCTATCACCGTCGACAAAAGCAAATATGGTTTGGGCAGGAGAACTATGTATTAAATGACAACTGCATAGCGAAAGAGAAATGCAACTAAGAAGAATGCAATGTTAATGAAGGTTGCTCATGTGAATCAAAAGCTTTTCTTGATTTGCACGATGACGAAGTTAGCTCAATAAATTTCCAGAGGACTCTATAATTACAGTTCGTTGTGCTGCACACACCTTAAATGCAGTAATTAACTATTTTTTTTAAGGAAGTTCAGTTTGACAATAATAGAGTTCGCACACTTAGTAAGAAACTCTGTACTCACACTATTTTAAATCTTTTGCATAGAGAAAATTTGAATAAACCAGTGTTAGACTGTGTAACGCGATGAAACTCAACCCACAAAATGTGCGAACGCTTACTAACTCTTAAAGATTTTTGCATTCAGAGTTCTTTCTTAATGAGAGTTTTCCAAATTCAATTTTAAATGACTCAACGTCTGATTGCGAAGAAGAGAAATTTATGAAACAAATAGAAAGCAGTAAACAAATATCAAATATAAAATCTGTAAATGATGTTATAGATTCGTTTGAAACTTGTACAAGAGAAAATACATCGACAAATGTTTTAAAATTTTGGAAAAGTCAAAAAAACGAGGACTTAAGAAATATTGCTTTGACTATACTTGCTGTTCCAGCAACTCAGGTATCAGTTGAACGAGCCTTTTCAACACTTAAGTTTGTTCTTTCTGATCTAAGAGCTAGTATAGGTGAAGAGCTCCTAGAAGATATTATTCTTATTAACTTTAACTAAGCAGTTCTCACATGTTGTAAATGTCAGCTAAAGAATTTAATAATTAAAATTGCCTTATTAAAAAAAAATAATATTTTTTAAACAATAAGTAGTAATAAATGGAAAATATTTTTTTATGTTCAAGTGAACCGAGGTTCGAACCAGAACCTTGGGTTCAGGGGTTGCAGGAACCGGTCCAAGAACCGAACCTTAGACTTTACAACGGGTTCGAACCCCCGGACCGAACCTTCTGCAAAATTTTAGAGGTTTGCAGCCTTGTAGTCTGGAGAGAGCTCTCTTGCTCACAAACACAAGCACACTTCTCTGACCTCTACATTATCCCAGCCCTGATTTACGTTTATCGAAGTTTTTACTAGTGAAGGAAAACCGAAATTAACCCGTTTCTGTTTCGGTTCTGATATCCGGTTAAGATAATAAAGGTTATAGGGTTACGGTGATAAGAAAAATAAATTTTTCGGTTACGGTTACAAATTTTAAAGTGTTTTGAGCGGTTAAGGGTTGCGGTTTCGGTTACGGTTTTAATCTCTGCTTTGAAGTAGTAGAGTGAAGAAGAACTTTTTAAGCTCTATCTTAGAAAATAGGAAAGAATTCCTAAACGATCAGGCTTAAAGAGCAGAAGATCGTGGTTCACAGTTTTTTTTATTTTGCTCTGCTTAAGCCGGGTATCCAGCACCGCGGGAGAGAGAGAGAGAGAAACGTAGAGATGAGCGCAGCTGCAGCACTGCATTCAGCTCCTACTCTGGGTGCAGGTATATTATAGTCGGGCTTGACCGACTTTCTCACTTGTTTTTATATGAAGTTTGACAGGAATTTTTAGTTTCCGCGGTGCTGGATACCCGGCTTTACCATTATAGTTTCAAGTTTTTAAGGATTTGTACTACCTTGACAGCCACAACTTGTAAAGGTAATAAAAAAGTATTATCTTTCTAATGCAGTAATTTCAGTGTTCTCAATTGCTTCACAATTGTTGAACCGCAATAACAGTATAAATATGTCCATAATCAGCTTTAATTGCATTCAATGCAACATTTAATAAACTTTGGCTACAAATTGTGGATTAAAATTCAATTAAGCATAAGTGGTGTGTGAGAGTGTGTGACACTTTTAATCTGCATTAAATGCAAATATCAACAACAACAAAATGTGGAAAGTAGTTTTTAATAAATTATTACCAGTCAGCGAATTTAAGCTCTCCCCCTCAATTCTTCTTTTCATAAGTTCTCAAGCAATTAAGTATAAATATTTATTTGAGAAACTTAAATATAATCAACCACATCCGTTCCAAAGTGTAAAAACAACATTAACAAATGAGCTTTGATTCTGTTTATTGTGGCAGCTGATTATAGAGATCTGGCTTTGTTGAAATGCAGACAATAGGCGGAAATCAATGATTGATAAGCATCGACAAAATGACAAATTAATTGATTGAGAAGCTCTTTGTGCTAAAATAACTCTCTTTTGGCATGTGTGTGTGTGGTCAGCGGCATGGAATTAATTGCCAAAGCAAGCAATTAATTATGTGGCCAGGACTAATGTTTTAATTTTCAGCCTTTTAAGTGAATGAAATTTGCGGGCCACCCATACACACACACACACACATGCGGGCTTGGGTTTTCCCATTTGGAAAATGGCCTTAAATCTTGTGGCATATAATAATTAGGGTGTTTGGGATTGAGAAGGATTAAAAAGGTACGCTTGTAATATCGGTTAGGTGTAAGCAAATCAATTAGTTATGAGGCTTTTGGTATGTCATTTTACTCCGAGGGGAGTTTTTTCTTTGTGTTTTTTGTTAGTTTAATTGAATAACACAAGTAATCATATAATTTCCTAAGATATTTACCAGATATTTGGGGGTTCCTCAAAAATTTATTTCGAGTCTCGCAGTGGACCTCTTTTGATTTTTAAAAGTTTCGCAGCCCTGATTTAAATTAATTTTATTTTCATATATTTTATCCAAACTTTATTTTGTTGTTCATTATTATTTTGTTTGCCTCCCGCTTAAGTAATAATTCAATTCTCACTTGCTGTGCAAACAGTTGACTTGTAGTTGTATTTATTTAAAGACCACAATTTGCGGCAGGATGTCGAAGCTTATCTCTTTGATATGAAAACCAACATTAAATGTTAACCTTTGTGTATTTGATTGCATTACTGGCTTACTTATGTTGACAAATGTTTGTTATTTTGCATTTATTTGTCAATGAATCTTGATAGTTCCTATCGTACGTGTTGGGGCATACAAGTAAGTGTTATCTAGCGGACCTCATTTCCATGCAGCTAAGCAAACACAAAAATTGCAAATATTTATACTTCCCATTGATAAGAATAGAATAGAAATTGTAAAAGGGTTGGGAAAGTGAAACAATGTCGCTTATTTTGTGGAGACAAGGAAATTCATATAAATTACATCTAAAATTTAATTTTAAGCACAACCTTTAAGTCCCTTTCAAAAGAATTATGAAACAATAGACCTGATTTGACAAAGAAAATTTCTACTGTAACTGTCATCAAATTCATTGTCAGCAAATTGTTTTTCCACAAAGTTATTTTTGTGTGCTTTTGATTGTCTCTGGCCTTCAACAACTTTTGTTTACAAACAGAGTTTAAATTACAATTTTTGTTTTTATTTTGACAATTAAACTTTGCAAAATTATATAGGTATGCATATAAAAATCAAAAAAAAAATCTCCGCCGAAGTTTATTTACCCTTCGAGTTATTTAAACTATTTATAAATGGACATTTTCTGTATTGTTGTTAAATGAGTTTTCAGTGCTAAACATTTTTTCAGCTTTGTTTTAGGTCGACATAGTCTTAAGTTGATCCAGGGAATTTGCATACTTTAAAGTACGCCTGGCTCGATGACATTTCGCTATTCACAGCCGAACAAATGGGGAGGCTTGTGCCGAGAGATTAAACCCTGTTTTAAAGAAGTGCAAAAGGTCGTTATTTGGAATTTGTACTAAATGCTTATGGTTTAAGCTCATTCAATTTTTGCCCTTAGCGATATCTTAGATATTAACATTTTTCCTATCCTTGACTTACGTTTACCCAAGATCAAAAAACTATACAAATTCTAAGTACAGAACGATATAAACCAGAAACCGGCACGTTTCAATTTTCTGTGTATACAAGCAGTGACGTCTATCCTGTCCCAGCCAGCAATTTAGCAAGCGGTTTGCAAACCAAGCTTAAAGTAAGATTGCTTTTGCAAGCGTTTTCGTATGGCAGCCTACGACATGTACAAAACACTTGCTATGGTAAGCGATTTGAGCGAGAGATTTCGTGCTCACTCTCTTTAGCTCTCTTGGCAAGACTTCTAATCTTTTAGTGATAGGCAGCTGCAGCTGTCAAGGCAGGCAAGAAAAAAAAGTAAATGCAAACTGGCAATAAAAAGTTAAGGTGTATAATTGGGTTCCACACCTGTTACGCTTAAATTGCCGTAGAATTTTGCACAAGTGAGCTTCAGAAGAAAAAAAATTTTTTTATTTGATAGTCTAAAGCAGTGGTGCCCAAAATGTCATTTGCCTATCACATGTGATAGGAAGTCAGATTTCTGCCGGCGTCGCAGCCGACACACGCATAGAGAAAGAGAGAATACTCTATAAATAGCACGCACACACATTTGTTTGTTTGCTTGTAGCCCATGTTTGACATAATGACGTTTACTTCGTGTTTCGCTGCTAAACTCATTGGCACAATCGCAAAACTTGATAGTGTGTGTTTGGGCACCACTTCGGTCAGCAAGGGAGCAGTTGGGTGGATCCCTAAGTCCCTTGATGCTCCTGTTATCCCGTTAATCACCCTCCTCTTTTCGCAGGAGGCGTCTGACAAAGATTGTTTGGGTGGGAAGCTACTTTGTCAAGGTAGCGTGCGGCCTGTTTATTGATGATGTCGCCAACCATAGGCACCCCGCATTCTCGTTCTATATCCCTTGTGCGAATGTTCCACTCAGCACCTGTGACTCTTCACCAGTAGTTTGGCCTGAAAACCCTGATTTTGCTCAGGTGGGTTTTTGCAGCTATTCCGTACATCTGCACGCCGTAGCGCCAGATAGGAGCTAAGATAATTTTTGTATATGAGAACTTTGTTCCTTAGAGACAGCTTGTTGTTGGCTTTGAGGAGCCAACTCATCTTCATTGTTTTGCTGCGAAGTCTGCTAGTCACATCAGCAACATGCTGTTTGAACGTGAGTCTTTATCTAAGGTCACACCCTAGATATTTGTGGCTCGTGTTGTGAGGTAGGACTCACCGTGCAAGAATGCCCCAGGACTAATGTCTCTTCTGAGTGTGTGCGTAACACAGGCACACTTGTCAGGGGTTTACGATATATTCCAGCGGCATGCCAAGTTTTCAAATCTCCTTAGGTATTCTTGGAGTGCATCTGTTGCCATATAGATGCACTTATTGCTAGCCATTATTGCAGTGTCGTCGGCAAATGTTGCGATCAGGAGGTCCTGCGGGTCTTCTATGGGAATGTCATGTAAAAGAAATCTTATTTGAAAACGCAAAGAGTTTCTCCGATTCTGTTTATTTTATTATGTTACAAACAGACTAAAGTCCACAAACATATTTTTACTGCTTCGATGCGAGGGCTGTTCCAAAAGTTATCGGCCGTCAAAGTGGGTGTCAAAAACAAAGTTATAGTGCTGGCGCCCATGATTTCACGTTTCAGGATGTCTGAAATGAAAAGTACAAACGGGGTTATAATCAGAATATATGCAATTCTGGTCTGAACCTCGAAAAAAATTTTTTGATTTATTTTTGACAAATGGCGGCTATTAAAAAAAAAAA
>JAEIFU010001762.1:0-58997 GCA_018904235.1 Lordiphosa stackelbergi | reverse complement strand
AGTTCTTAATAGCTTTGGCCACTCCATGCGTGGTCGTCGAAGTAAACGGCTGGTGAGTTCAATTGATGTTTAACAATTGATAATTAACATCAAATTTTATACAACCGAGTCTTAGGAAAACTGAAACTAAACAAATCTTTCGACGAAATTAAAGCTAATAAAATTATCTTTTAATCTTTCATATATCATTTTATTGTCAAATTTTTGGTGTAGCTAATTACAAAGATATCAAGAATTTTGTTTCATTTTTAACGAAAATTCGAAAAAAAAACTAAATTAAACCGTTATTTCCGCAAAAAAACATTTTTTTTTAATTTCTTTCTCTTTTGGATGATGTAACCTAATATATAAAAAATTCAAACACTGTTCATAGATCGAAATCTGTTGGAAATTGTAGAAGGTTTAAGCAACGAACGATTGAAAGATAATTTTATGAGCTTTAATTTGGTGTACATAACTAGTTCATAAGTTATTTCATAATTGAGATGTTTGAAATTAACAGAGAGGTCCGTTTTCAAAAATGCGAAAAACTTTAATTTGGGACTATCTCGAAATCTGATTACTGAGAATTTTATAAGCTCGATATTCGGATTCAGCGCGTGATTTTACATAAGAAGTGACGTCAAATTGTAGATAATTAGAAATAATTTAATAATTTGTAAACTTGTGTTATTTTAGAATTTTCAGTTTGCTCACACAATGATGATAATTTCTGAATAATACATAAAAAACTAAAAAAAAATTATTTTTGCTTGAGTGATATTTTTCTCGCTCAAAAACAAATCTCAACAAAGAATTATGACTTGCTTTTTGCTTAATTTAATTACAAAAATAGAGGAAAGCTAACTTCGGCTCGACCGAAGTTTATATACCCTTGGAGCATGATATATTTCTGCTAGTTTTTTATAGCTGCCATACGAATACGATATATTCATCCGATTTTGATCAAACACTCCAAAATTGTGTTGAGACAGATAATATTTATAACTGAAACGTACAAACACGCTACCATTGAAAACAAAAAAGTTTTCTCACTAAAAATATTTTCTCGACCGATCATTCCTATGGCAGCTATATGCTATTGTCATCCAATTTGGACCAGACTTGACAGAATTATGTGTTAGCATATCATATTGATCAGTAACGAGTTTGGGAGCGATAGCATTGAAAACAAAAAAGTTTTTCATACTAAAACTTTTTTTCAGATCTATCTTTAGTATGGCAGCTGTACTATATAGTTGCCCGATTTGCATAAAACTTGCTGAAATTATGTGAAAGCATAAAAAACATATAAATACGAGGCTTGGTAGCGATAGCATTGAAAACAAAAAAGTTTCTCTCACTAGAACTACTTTTTCAAACGATCGTTCATATGGCAGCTATATGCTATGGTCATCCGATCCGGCCGGTTCCGACAAATGTGCAGCGTATTTGTACCAAAAGACTTCGTGCAAAGTTTGGTTGCGATAGCTTTAAAACTGACGGAGGTGATGGCATAGAAACAGACGGACGGACAGACGGACATGGCTATATCAACTCAGCTCGTCATGCTGATCAAGAATATATATACTTTATGTGGTCGGAGATGCTTCCTTCTATGCGTTACAAACATCCGGACAATTTTAATACAGGCTTGCCCAAGTCGCGGACCCATTTTTTAAAAAAAAATCAAAGAAAAATAAAAATTTGGCGGTTGGCAATCTTAATCATTTTAATTTGTTCCAAGTAGATTTGTTTACTCAATTTTTGAATATGATATCTCTCAATGGCCGCCTCTGGCGTTGATGGCGTATTGTGCCCTTTTGCAGCATTTCCATCGATTTCGCCAACATTTCGGCCTTGAATGTTGTCCTTGAGCTCTTCTACGGTCCTTGGCTTGTTAACGTAAACCTTTGACTTCAAATATCCCCACAAGAAGAAGTCAGGCGGCGTCAAATCGGGCGAACGCGGTGGCCGTCCAAACCCTTTTCAAGCAAAAATTTCTTCAGAAAATCGATTGTTATGCGACTTGTGTGCGGTGGAGCGCCGTCTTGTTGAAACCAGAACTGCCTCATACGCTTTCGACGAATAATTGGCATCACAAAATTGGTCAATGCGATAACGCTCCTGGTTGATGGTAACAGCATATTTTCATTTTGGAAGAAAATTTACTTAACTAAAAACATTATTACGCACATAGGTACAACATTTTTTTTCTAATTTTTAAATGAAAATTTTGTTTACTTGTTCGTCTCGGTTTAGTTTTTTAAGGATTTATATCGATGTTGCCTTATGATAATGTCCGCACTGTACTTAGAATCAGACTGTCAACCGGCTGGGATATTCGAAATAAATTAGTGTTAAGGCAAATATAAAATAAGAATTTTCCTGAATTAATAAAATTAAATTTTATAGCATACGTTGAAGGGCATTTATCCACTTCCTTTGGCGACCATCAATATTGCGCCTCCACAACCCACAGCAGAACCCAAAATCAACAATCCGTCTGATACGTCATGGACCTTATTAACAACGGTATTCCTTATTGGTACGGACGTCTATTAGAAAGAACTCGATGAAGGAAATATCAATGATTGGTTGAAGAATCCTGAGATAACCTAAAATCCTCAGGTAACCTAAAATTAATAAAATTGTTAAAGTAATTTATAAGAATCCCAAAAGCGATTCGTACTTCAGTTTCAGTTGCTGAATAGGATCAATTAAGGAATTTGTGCAGCAGTCTCGAATATAATTCGCCATCCATTTGAAGGGTTTATTTTTATTCGCTTTTCAAACTCACCTAAACCTTTATTAGTAATTGGTAGAATAATTCATTTTTTTTTTGTGGCATCATTAGATCTTTTTAGCAAGACCGTCGCATCAGTGTTAGGTCTATGGAAACACAAAATATGTATTTGTAGTAAAGCATTGAATACGGTATCTGGGCTCAAAGAAATTTCTCCTGTGTTGCAGTTTCCTGATCGTTCAATGTCAATAAGCGACTGAATATCGATTTCTTTATAGTTTTGCAAATGACTTCAACATAGAAAAATTTTTTTAGAAAAGTCGAATACATTATTGAAATAGCTAAAATTTTCTCTTCCCGCTGTTTGTAAAGTTTTCCCGCAATACTGTTTAAAAATAAACATGGAAAGGACGGAGAAAATGCTAATTTAATAAAATTAAAAATGAAATGAATCGAATCGTTAAATTTAGGCTACATTAGAGCTGTTGCAAGGTTTTGCAAAAGTCGCGAACGCTTTGACATTTCTATAAGCGAACCCAACGAACTCTTCATTCGCTGCATGGTTATGGAAATATTTTTCTCATTTTTTTAAGTTTTCAAAGGTTAGTAGCAAAGTTTTATTCATAACAGAGTCGTCGGCATCTTTAAATAAAAGTGCTCGAGTTTTTACATTTTATTTCACAAAATCTTTCACAACTTTAGCCTGCCACTTCCTCTTAAGGTCAGCCAAATTGTATAAGTCACTTCTCGTGTCCATAAACAAGCTATTATTGGGCTATAAATTTAAGGCGATACCCAGTTTTCAAAAGATATTTTCTCCGCACCTAACCATTTAAATAATTTCACTCACAAAATCCAAAATACGAGTCACATTTTTTATTATTTTTTTTGTCTGTTTTCATTTTTAATATACAATCTTGTTCAGTGTCAGGGTTTTGAAAATTGCACATTTCGTTTGTAATTTGTATGTTGAAATCACCAAGAGAATACAAAATATTATGAAAATTCTTGTACAAATTGTGTGTTGATTTGTTTAAATAATTATAGCGTACATATAAAACTTACTACTTAGCTCTAATTAGTTTACTTTACGCTCACAATATTACGGCACGGCTTTTTTCCGCACTTCTTTACAATTTTACTCTAGTTGCTTGTTGAACCGCAGCAAGAAGTTCCCAAACCAGTAAAAAATGATTAATGCTTAATTTAACTACAAACAAAACAAAACTTTAGGCTTATATATGAATATGAATGGTCTGTGCTTTGTTCCGTTCAAAAAAAAACTAAAAGGTGTTTCTTTGACTTTTGTTGTTTTGGGTTTTTTGTTGCGCAGAATTAGCTCCAGACATCCGCGGAGTAACGTTTTTGTGCCTCCATTTTCTTGATATACTGAACGGCATCAGCCTCGCTCATGTTGCCTTTGGTGGAGAGAATTTTCACTAGAATGTTTCTAACATCGACGGCCATATTCTTGGCATCACTGAAAGAAAAGCGAAAATAGAGAGAGAAATTTCAATGGAAGGTTCTTGGACTCACCCGCATATGTAGAAGTGTCCCTTATTCTCGCCAATCACATTCCAAATGAGATCAGCATCCTGTTCCAACAAATGCTGAACATACACCTTTTTCTCCTGATCTCTGGAGAAGGCTGCCTTTAGCGTTAAGGTTCCCTTCTTCACCCAATCATCCAGCTCAGATTCATAGATGTAATCTTCGCTACGTTTGCGGCATCCAAAATAGAGTACCGATTCGCCCACTGTTTTGCCTTCATCGCGCAAAAATTGACGCTCCTGAAGGAAACCACGGAAGGGTGCCAAGCCAGTGCCAGGACCCACCATTATAATCGGAGTCTCGGGCTTGGTGGGCAAACGGAACTGAGATTTTCGAATGAAAACTGGTACTTTAACCTCTTCAGCACCATCTTTGGGTTGTTTGTTCTTCAAATAAGTGGTAGCCACACCCTTATTGGTACGGCCCGTGGGTGTTTGGTATTCCACCAATACAGCGGTGACATGCACATCGGTGGGATGTAACTTGGCCGATGAGGAAATGGAATAGTAACGTGGCTGTAGACGTGGCAACAGCTCACAGACATGATCCAATGGCGGTTTACAGGACTTGATATCCTCCAGAATGTGAACTAGATTACGGCAAGCATCTTGAATCCAGCTCTGATACTTCTCCTTACCTGGTGAAGGGAAGGGGAGACATTAAAGAAATGATTAATAAAGTAATCTATTGGATGGTGGTGTGAAACAGGGACTGCGGATTTTGCGGATTATACATAAATAACAAATGTCAGTAAAACAGAAATCGATTTGTAATTTTGTGTTCTATTGTGTGCTTAATTATTTCATTACAATGCCGAAAACAAACAATTACATAAAAAGAATAGAATCATAGGTTAAGAGACGGGATCTCTATCTCGGTAAGTAGAAAGGGTTGATCAAATGTTTTGCTAGACACTGTCATAGAAAGTGTGGTAATGCCTCCATGCTACTGCTCACACCTACAGCGCCGTTGTGAATGACGTGGACCATATAAAATTACTCACACCCCAAATGAGATTACTATTTACTATGAGATTACTGAGATTACTGCATACTACTTTAAAGAATACTCCCCAAAACAATTTAGGGTACATGTAGATGACATTTGCACTAGTATGGCAAAGGTATACAGCACTATGAACTAGTTTGAAGTTTATGTGTGGTGGAGTTGATATATGATATCCTACACTGGGGTAGGGTATCGCTTTCGCATTAGGCATATGACTACATTTTATTTCGGAGGATACCAAAAGT
This sequence comes from Lordiphosa stackelbergi, assembly GCA_018904235.1. Taxonomy (NCBI): domain Eukaryota; kingdom Metazoa; phylum Arthropoda; class Insecta; order Diptera; family Drosophilidae; genus Lordiphosa; species Lordiphosa stackelbergi. Next base: position 53,468 of record JAEIFU010001762.1, on the reverse strand, counting down.
ATAATAAATATTCAAATTTCAGATCAATTATGCGAAAAAAATCCGAATAAATCAAGTCAAAGTCTAAAATCTAAGATTTCTGGAATGGGGAAAATTTGTATTTTCAATCACATTTTGCATGAATAGATTAGTAACATCAACAAATAACATTAGACATAAGTGACAGCTATAAATATTCGCCTATAGAAGCTCTATTCATAACAGAAATGAAACGATAATTCATTACGAATCAACAGATCGCGTTAAAATACACTCGTAGAGCGTAGAGAGAGAGAGAGGGGGGAATTAGGGTAATTAAGATGAAATTCATTTTTTATTTAAAAATAAGTATATGCTTTTCATCAAATGTCATAAAAATAATAAAAATACAATATTTTTAAGGCTAAGGTACCACAGGCAAATAATTTGCCGAAATTTCGATGAAAACTTGGCTAAATAGCCATTTATGCTAAAATTCATGACTTAAAACAAAAGCTATTGTTTATTGTTTCATACTTAAATATGTTAATCAGATATGGCCGAAAAGTTCCCTAATTTGGCCAATTTTTCCAAACTTTCATCAAATTATTTGCCTGTAGAACCTTAGCTCCAGCTCAATATTTATGGCTTGCGCAGATTGTGGATAGAAAATTTTGAAATTTTTTGCGTGATTTACAGTCTGTGTTGTCATAAATATTGCTATTTTCTGCGGCCAAATGTAGCAAATTCGATCTTAACATACCGCCAGATCCTTTTTATGCTTTGTGTGGGTGTGAGTTTTTGAAAACGTTTTGTCATCGAAACTTATTTGATGAAGCATCCTTTTTTATTACCACTCGTTTGACCCACACTTACAGTGGTGGACAAAAGTATTTTGACTAAAAAAAATTCAGAAAAAATCCATTATATCTTTTAAACAAAAAATCCTAAAATTTTGAAATTTGTATCGAATACTGGTCTAAAAGTAAGCTTTCAATAAAACATAAGTAGTACACAATCAGTTGCATAGGTTAGAAAATATAAATCAAAATGTGGAAATGGGAGTGGACATAAGTATTTTGACAAGAATTTAAAATTAATTTATTCGCAGCACAGAACCTAAAATGGTAAAAAATTTATTGGTTCTAGACAAGTTTTTCACGCTGAGCCCGAATCTGGCTTTAGAAATTCCATATCTCTGATGGATCAATTGTAAAATGGACAAAAAAATGCAAAAAATGGCTTATCTGCCTATTTTGTAAGGACCCTATGTCCTAGAAACGGGTAATTTTTGGAAAATTTGTAAATGTCAAGTTATAGTACTCAGTTTTATCTGTAAATTGTAGTTTTTACTTTATAAATTCCATAAGATATAAGATCGTGATCGATCTGCAAAGTATGGCTGATTTGCATGCAAATTTAAATTTTAATACTGAGCTACTGATTTGCATGCAAAAGTCATAACATTTAAGCACCCATCGATTGCCCCACGCGTAGGAGCTCAACCTACAGGATACAAAAATATTTGCTGGCGGAAGACATCTTCAATTCAGCCGCAAGGCTGCAGATAAGGACTTTCTTCTGAACCGAAAAGTGTGGGACTCAGTTCGCGAAATTGTACGCATATTAGAATCAGCGGAGGCGGATACAACTAAACTTAAAGCCGAAAATCTAGTTTTGGGCGATTTTTATTCCATTTGTATTCACTTTAAATTGAATATAACAAAAAATTCGTTCTCTCTTACGAAATCGTTTTTCAGGAAATAGAAATGCAATATTTTTGGACCCTAGGTCTAACGTAACGCTAAGTACTGAGCAAAAAATACTTGTATAGATCTTTTACATAATACACACAAATACAAAGTTCCCAGAATTCTATGCGATTTCAAAAATCGTAGTGTAATCATTAGATCTTACTTAATATGAAGGCTATATAATTTTACTTTAAATGTGAAACCATTCATTTTGTGTTGAATTTTGATTCGTTTTATTATTTCAGAATTTATTTTTTATACACTTGAAAAGTGTATTATAATTTTGTCCAGAAGTTTGCAACGCATAGAAGGAAGCATCTCCGACCACATAAAGTACATATATTCTTGATCAGCATGACGAGCTGAGTCGATTAAGCTTTGTCCGTCCGTCTGTCTGTTTCTACGCGAACTAGTCCCTCAGTTTTGGAGCTATCGAGCTGAAACTTTGCACAGAGTCTTCTTTTTACTGCACGCTGCTAATATGTCGGAACCGACCGGATCGGATGACTACTTCTTGTAGCTGCCATACAAATGTTCGTTCGAAAAATGGGTTTTAGTGAGAAAAACTGGTTTGTTCTCAATATTATCGCTCTCAAACGCAGTCATGGGTAATATGTAATTTTTTTAAGCTGATCTGCGAAGTTTGGTCGAAGTCGCTAACCGTTGAGACAAGCTATTTCAAGTGTATCAAAACTTCGGTACAGACGAAGTTAGCTTTGCCTTTCTCGTTTTCAGTATTAAAAATAACTATTACTGAAATAAAAATGCGGGAACCGTATCGAAACCGAAAACCGAAATTAATTGAAAACCAAAATGGAACCTTTAACCGAAACATTCATTTCGGGACGTACCGGAACCGGTACCGAAATTCGTTTCGGGATTATGCCCTGATTTTTGCAGAACTTTTTGTAAACTTTTTATGCAAAGCGATGGTTAATCTTCGATAAAAACAATTTTGAATAACTAAAACATCAGAGATGCCGTGTTCGATATTAGCGAATCATGGAAATTAATCACAATGATCCAGGTTTGGATACAAATATGGCCAGAATGCATATAATCTAATGATTCTTAAGAATTTTCTCTTCGCAACATTGGGTTTGGGTGGTTGGTTTAGATTTAGAAGACGGTGAGTTGATTGACTTAGTCTATGCGGTGGAAGAAGAACTGGCCGCAGAGTAACCAAGGAGCCAGAGCCTGACACGGCTTTATCGAGTCGGCTGTTGATGCTTATCAAGAATTTGCACACTTTATAGGGTCGAAGATGATTCCTTCTGGCAGTTACATACATTTGCACAAATTTAATATACTCTGGGTAACTTTACCAAACACAGCTTAAAAAGAAAGTTCAATTCAAGGACTGAACTTAGTTTTTTGGTTTCCATTGTTCCATAAAAGGAAGGTGTTGTTCCCAAGTGAGCAAATATTTGCAATAATTATTTGCGCATTTCTTTTGCCCAATCAAATTGCCCATTTATGCTTACCTTCTGGTGTTATCGAGGCCATACTTCTTAGCAATTCCTTATCCTTTTCATCTGTACAATATTCCGCCAATTCTTTGAGTATATGCGTACGTGGTATGGCAGTAATTTCCAAATAATGCGTCAATGCTGTACGATAAGTTGTTGGGCATGGGAACGGATGCTTCTTACTGCTATCCGTGTCGGTATTGATCAATGAGAATACCGTATCCAAGTCAGCATTACACAATTGTCCCAATTTCTCGACCAAATTCTTATCATTAATGGGATACATGGCCACATGATCACCGGCATCATAGCGCATTTTCGAACCATCGATATTCAGTTCGATATGCATGCACGAGCGTCCGCCAGCCTTGTGCAATTCCCGATTGACTTTGATGGGTGCAAGGAAAGGATTTTTGGCATCAAATGGTGGACGTTGATTCTGCATGGAATGCAGACGTGCAATCTCTCCAGTATATATACGATCTGGCAGTACATCGGGCTGTTCGAGCAAACGATATTGACGTATCAAAACCTCCTCGCCGCCACCCTCAATACCGAAATGATCACAGACAGCGGGCCAGAAACGATCCTTCCAGGTGATAAAGTCATCTTCAATGCTGGAAACGAGGGAGAAGAAGGGAGAGGAGTTGTTATTCGGTAATCAATTTGGGGGCCTGTCACACTTACTTGGCATCATCATCACCCATTCCCAGCTCAAACACCCGATTAGCACCCAGCTCTTCCAGCCGTTTGTCCACATAGATAGCCACCTTGTTGTAGTGCTCATATGTTTTGTTGCCCAGTCCAAAGACCTATAAAAATAAATAAACAAAAAGTTGAACAAAATATTTACAAAATGAAATTAGAATTTGTATGTACTCCACGCTCTATTGCCGCATTCCGTGTTTGTTGTGCGTTTTTTGTTTTATTACATAAATTATTTAATAATACGAGCAAAGTTCGCCAGCTTCTCAGCGGCGGACGGTGGCGACGACACGTGCCAAGGCCAGACGTAATGACGGCGACAGCAACGCCGGCAGCGCTGCCAACACACGTGTTCAGCATGTCTATCAAATCCGCGTTGCAACTCAATCAATTTCACACATTATATTTACACTTTTCAGTCATTGTTTTAAATAATTATAAATTGAGAACCACAAGACGCAAATTGTAAACAAATTGCGCAACAGATGTGCAAATGAAAAATGTATTAAAAAATACCAAAAGTAAGAATAGTGTTGGCAAAGAGTTGACTGTGAAAGAAGGTTACGGCAGTTTGTGTCGTCACTAAATAAAGAACGTAACGTAAGGCTTCGTAACGTAGAGCGCGCTTATAATCAATCTTCATTAAAAATAAACTTTTCAAGCTAATTTATTTGCATTTAGAATTTTTAATCTACACATCTAATTTTTTTAAAAGCAGCTTGTTGATTGGTAATTTTTATTGAATTGAATTTTAAAAAGGTTAAAAAAAACAATTGTCAATTTCAATTTGTGGCCAATCTTTAATTGTTTTCCTTTGCGAATTGGCTTCAAACAAATGGCCAAAGCCGATAAGCATGACTAATCATATCTATAGAAAATACGGAAATCATCAAAATGCCATTTCAATACGTGGTTATCTGTTTATATCATTTACAGATAGCTAAAAATTATACTATTTATTTACAACAAACTTCACTATACGCTTATAGAATAAACAACTACAAAAATTGTGTACCCCAGCCTAGCCAGAATCAAGTGTCTCTTATCACCGGGCCAATGTTTGATAAGCGTAACGCATGCCGTTTTTGGCCACTTTTGAAGGCCAGCTAGCTACCAGGCGACTCATGTAATCGCTTTTTGGTTAGATTAGTTTGATAATAGTACTTACCGCATAATTCAGACCAGTTAGATCCACATCACCATTGGTGATCCATTCATAAAATTCCATGGCATTGTCTGTGGGATCGCCTTCACCATAGGTGGCCAAACAAAAGACAGCCAATGAATTGGATATATCTTTTAATTGCAATAATTCCTCCATATCACATTCCTCGGGATCGGCTACCATGCCTTTGAGCCGATAGCGTATACCTTCTTTGGCCAAACGACCGGCGAATTCTTCACCAGTTCCTGTTTGAGAGCCATAAAACACAACCAGACTTCGCCCGGAGGCTTTCAGTTTTTTGATAAACGAATTATCTGCTGCACTCATGGTGCTCACTGTGGTGGGTCTAAAATGAGGAGAAAGATAGAAAAAATTAGATAGTGAAATTAGATCAATTCCTAAACATTTCTTAACAAACCATATATATATATGCTAGATCGCTCAGCTTTTAAACGCTTTTTCGAATATAAGCTTGAATGTAACAAAAAAAATAGACTTCAAATAGCTATTTTTAAGATCTTGGCAAGGCTGCAAAACGGTCTTGAACCGAGCCCCAAAGAACCGTTTCGGTTCGGATTTTTTGAACTCCTTGAACCACACCATAACCGGAACCTTTCAATTATTTAACCTCACGAGCCTAAACACAACCTGAACACCCAAAGTGCCCAATCATTTAATCAATTAATCAATTTCTTAAGAACTTATATAACTTTCTCATTATTATGACCGGGAAACATAATATTATAGTAAAGAATCGCTTGAAATGATAACTATCAATGTAAATTTTGCGTCAAGTTGGAAAAATGGAAGGCAAGTCTCGTATTTGTATGTACATATAAGGCGAGGATACGTATCTTTAGAAAATTATAACAATACGTAATTTGCAGATTGTATCTGGGTAATGAAATATTGATTATTGCTCACCAACTTCAGCCTTTAATACTATGTTTGAGTCCATAATACCAAGTCGTTTGGATTGGAACTCGCTCCCCCATGGCAAACCAAATGCCATTAGCATCTACACAGATGGTTCAAAATTGGAAAGCACCATGGAATAGGGTTGTCAATATTTTATCGATGTATCGATATTTTTGCTGGACGATAAGGGTTATTCCGATATGATATTTTGTATGCCGATATTGGCGATTATCGATATTTTTACAAAACGATATATCAGAAAAGTTACTATGGTAATAGGCGAAAACTATATGGCTAGCCTGATAAATCATCTGGTAAGACAACTTAAAATCGCATTCAAGAACTAATCATACACGTATGGATGCAGAAATACGCTGATATATTAGGTGTCAGTATTAGAATCATTGAAGATATCGTCATGAACCCAATAGCTTATAGGAGAGCTAGTGCGGACGAATTGTTCGTGCTGTCTGAGAGTGCATTTCGATACTCTACTCTCTTGGCCTCAGCTAAATAGCGAAATGTTTTCGGCCCCTGGGGGTATCAGGTGACAATCGCTTACTTGCAGACACCCGAAACAGAATGACTGAAGAGAGAACACATTAGGCGGGTTCTCTTAAATTTTTCATTTTATATTTTTTTAAGCATAATTTTGCTTAGATTATAATCTGTATCTGTATAATCTTTAAAGCCTACACTCAGATAAGATACAAATTTAGTTCGTCACAATAATTAAGATGAAAAAAAAACACGGTTGACCTGCTTTGAAATCAAAACAATTTTGAACAGAAGCCTTTCTTATACGAAGTAATCTGCCCAACTAAATTTGTATCTCTTTTGAGTACACGCTTTTAAGGTTTAAAGAAAAAGAAACTCTGAATATTAATTTAATTTGAAATGATGTACAGTGTAGTTTCAGAAAACTATTGGAAACTGTTAAAAAGATTAGATATAACGGTCTCTAAAAAACCTTACCACTAGCAGTTTTATGGTGAAGACGATCCTTTAAAGCTTTTCACTTTTCTTAAGCTTTAGAAAATAACGATAATATCGATATATTGATGTTTTTGAAGGCGATATATCAAATATCGATATGGAAAATTAGGATTTTTGATATTATCAATATTGATATTTTGAGAAATACCGTGGAAAGCGTAGTTTTCAGTCCAGACCTAAGTTTCACACAGAGGTTGTAGCTATCCAGGAGGCTACCAAACGTCTGACAGAACTCCTGGTCAAGAAAGTATATGTATTTATCTTTTCAAAGAGCAAATCTGCATTAAAAGCTTTTATACGAACAATGCTAATATACTTACTGAGTGACGAAAATCTCTCAATGAGATGGCTCAGCACTTTAAAAATACGTTTTGTGTGGATGGATCGCTAGACTTGGCACTACCGCGCAGATCCTGACGGATAATAGCACCATAAAGGTGACTTTGGCGACATGTAAACTAAAAATAAGGCGATCTACCTATAAAATGGATACGAACCGATGGAGATCACTTCACACCTGTGAAATCTCTGGCTAACTTGGCCCACTTCCAAACTTTAAAAAAACTTTAACGCTTTTTCGTCAAGGCAGGCTGAATGCCTCACTACTCGTGGGAATTCTCACAGGACACTGTCTCATTGGCGGACAAAGACTATTGCAGAAGCTGCTGCTCAGTTGATGTAGAAGAAAGCGTTCAGCATCTTCTCTATCACTGTTCTGCGTTCAGTAAGAGACACTTTGCAACCCTAGGTCAGCCTTTTCTACCTGATAGTTCAGCAGTTCAGCAGAGAATGCTTTCCTATTCAAATTTGCTCTACTTTCTAAGTGTTTTAAAAGGGAAGACTTTTGCCCCAAGTAAAGAAGCTTCACCGCTTCTACCATCGCCACCTAAGCTAACCTATTTTGGTAAGTTAGATGAGTTTTCCTAATCAAAAATGTGTCCAAGCTTTTACCAAAAGTAAAGGCAAAAATCTGTCAACTATCTATTAATGAACCCAGACTCGATACAAAAGGTCATATTATGCCTCCAAAAGGCTCGAATCAATAATCAAAATCATTGGATCATCAGAAAAGTAAATGATCACTTCAATAAATTACACTAGGCAACAAAGTTTGACTCTTTTTTTAGTTTACTGAAGGTGTGGTGGTGATTATAAATGATTTTCCTATGCAGAACACGAATCTGTTTTTGGGAATTGGGGTATCACGTCTCGATGTTGAAATGCCTTTTTTAAAACTTTTTAGACGCGATTTAAGGAGAGCCCTTACTTTTGTGTTGACTCTCTTTAATATTAAAGTAAAGTACTATTTCCTAACATCAAAAAGAATTATACCAAACTATTCTACGATTTTTGTTAGTTAAGATATAACATTTTTAATACAAGTCATCGAAATAACATATTGCCTACTGCCCAAAGGTATGCAATGCAAAAACAGTACAACAGGCTAATTATTTTAAAAGAATTCTTGTGTAAACTTTCAACAACACCCATCGCATACTTATGGGCAGTACAAAATGTTGTCCTTTCCGGCACCTGTTTTCTAAATGATATATCCTAGCTTAAAACAATCGCAGAGCTGTTTGGGACATTTAATTTTTTTCGTCTTAAAAAAAAAGGAATAGAATTTTTACAAAACGAGCCTAAAATGGGTTATTATATGCATTTTAAGAAACTTTAAGCTCAAAGATCCAAAAGTCCGCAGACGTGACCCTTTCCCAAAACAGATTCATGCACTGCATATGAAAATCATCCTTCTACAAACTGAACCTTGTGCCTAGCTATATTTACCCCGCTTCAAGGCAAAAATTTCTATTCGATGCGTTTTAGGAAGCTATTTTCAAACCGAACTTCAAGTGTTCGAACACTTCTACGGAATTTTAGAGGCAGCAGGCCTTGACCCCTAAGAGTTATTGTGGTAAAGATTCTGCAAGGTCAGAGGAGTTAGTTAGAATGTAAGAGCCAAGGAAAATCTAGCGACGTGGCAATCTTTTGGTACGTTGAAAAGTTAGACGAGGAACGGAAATCCCGTGGGAGTTAGGCGGTGGTTAAAATTTCTAAATCTCCAAGACCCGACGTTAATAGTTCATGATCTCGACAATTAATATTGTTATTTTTTAATATTTTAATAAAAATGCAAAATTTAAGACATTCCGGGTGAACGGAATTCACGAAAACGAATAGCCTGCAAGGCGGGAAGGTATTCATAAACTGAGATCAATCAATTTATTCAATTAACTTTTAAAGTTCCATATCGAAGGAGATTATGTTGAAAAAAGCAGGATGGGATTGAATTAAAAATATGGGTCCCAACTCATGTACTATTTATTTCCTCCCAATTTTAAATGCACAAATAGACAACTGCAAAAAAGTGTACGATATATGGATTGTTAAATCTTTTCTCAGGTTTGTTCTTCTTAATTTAAAGACCCGAGACCACCGGTACATCTACTGATCATAATCAAATTGCACTTTTATTAGCTAAATTTGTTCAACTTACTGTATGGAATAGCTGCGTACTGGTTCCTCCTCCTTCTTGCGGCTTCGTAGAAAATAAAATGCAGCTCCACCAATTAGCACGGCCAGCAGGGCCACATCGAGTAGTCCCAAAAATGGGTTCATCTCCACCAGCAGCTGCAGCAGCGGCTGCTCCATCAATGATCTGCTCACTGGCCATGGTCTAAAAGTCTAACTGCAAATAAATTAGAGGCACAAAAACACATGTTTAAGTTTCTGCTTCTTTTGGCTGTTGATTTTTGCATATGATTTGCATTTGGTGAAGCACTTTGATCACGCACTTTAATGTATGCCACGTAAGCTTAGATTTACTGAGTGTGTGTGTGCAAAAAGAGTATGTATTTTGCATTGAGTGGTGTAACGGTAAAGTGCTTCCGCACTTGCTCAAACGGTATATGCTCTCACACTTGTTTGACATTGACGGGGCGCACTGTAATGAGTATTTGATCGGAATTACCTTGAGAGAATTATAACTAATATTTTTGTATTTTTATTAAAAATTGCAGTTTAGCAATTAATATGTTTAATTTTAGTTGTTTCTTTTTAGTGATCAATCCATTAGCGTTTACACACGTCCGTTCCACCTTAAAGCGCACTGTTAACTAGCCGCTGGCAGCGTTGCGACAAAGCTTATCAACGAAACGGGTAAACTTGGAAATTATCACCCAACAATCGATTAGAATTGGTGAGTGATGAAAAATTTTAAGCAACTTTTGCAATTGTGAAGAGGCTTTCGTGTACAGATCATTGACCGTTAGTTTCAACATATTGGGCAGGGTTTGCATGTTGTTGTTTTTTTTGTCTGACCCATTTGACCAGACGCGTCTTTTGTTTTGCAAATCATCTACAACATAAACAATGAACGTTGAGAGAAGTATTTTTAAAGGGTTTATTAAAATAGTATGTTAAGTTAACAATGCTCGCATTATCACTTTGGCAAAAATTTGTTTATATTTGTTTTTGGATACCAATGGTTTGTCTGTACAGTATAGTTTCAAAGGCCGCCCGATCCTTTCATTAGCAGACTATTTTGAATAACAAATTTGATTTTCGGAACAAAATTGGTCTCAGAATGGCAAAATCTTTGCGACAGTTAAAAATTTCGGTTTTTGACATATCTAGTACCAAAGATTCATAGATATTATAGATGACGCATGTAACACAAAACACGATTGTTCTTGGAAGCTGACATTGGATCCCAATTTTTGCTTCTAGCTGCCTTTGCGAGAATAGATATATTGAACTTTAGCTATAAGCTTTAAAAAATGCTTTTTGGCTAAAAGGTTGGGCTTGCCGAGTTTTACTCTTCATTTGCGTGTTCGAGTTTTGGTTGAAACTAGTTTTTATTGCTTTTAAGTTTCATATACGGAAATTTTTGCTTTGATTTTTGGCATTTTTGCGCGCAGCATCTTTTCCCCTCATTTAGGCTTAGCGTAAATTAAAAATGCACATTCAAAGGCGGTACAAAATCAGAGCATTATCTGTACTTTGAAAGTCGAGGTGCTCATTTGTCGATAATAGCTTAATCTTTATTTACAAAAACGATAATAAAAATTCGAGCACAAAACGCCGAAGACTCCGACGTTCGTCGTAAAAATGTGAACCTTATTTGGCTTAATGCTGAGAAATATTAAAATCGAAAATAAGTTGACCTCGGCAGCTGCGAAAGACCTGTTCTATATGCATAACGCTGTTTTATGTTATGAAGTTACTTCGGCTCGACCGAAGTTTATATACGCTTGGAGCATGATATATGCCTGTCAGTTTTTTATATGGCAGCTATACGATATATTCATCCGATTTTGATCAAAATCTCCAAAATAGTGTTGAAACAGATAATATTCATATCTCGAACGTTTAAAGACGCTACCATTGAAATCTAAAAAGTTTTTCTCACTAAAACTATTTTTTCGACCGATCGTTTCTATGGCAGCTATATGCTATAGTCATCCGATTTGCATCAAACTTGACAGAATTATGTGTTAGCATATCATATTGATCAGTAATGAGTTTGGGAGCATTGAAAACAAAAAAGTTTTTCATACTAAAACTTATTTTCAGACCTATCTTTTGTTGGCAGCTATACTATATAGTTGCCCGATTTTCATAAATCTTAGTGAAGTAATGTGAAAGCATAGAAAACTTATTAATCCGAAGATTGGGAGCGATAGCATTGAAAACAAAAAAGTTATTCTCACTAGAACTACTTCTTCAACCGATCGTTCATATGGCAGCTAAATGCTATAGTCATCCGATCCGGCCGCTTTAAAACTGACGGAGGAGATAGCATAAAATCAAACGGACGGACAGACGCACTATGGTCCCAAATCCCAAAAAGCTGGCCAAAAGTTGAAAAAAAATTTTTTTTATGTACTTTTAATGATGGAAAGTTGTAGTGGTACAAGTGTATTCGACTGAATAAGGAGGACGTGTCCCCACCTGGCTCAGGCATGAACTCCGTTCGTGAGCGCCGATCGTGCCTCATTGTTTACTCGTCTTGCATCGAAAATAACATAACGTTTGGAAGGGAAGAAAAATGGATTCTTCTCTAGGAAGTAAGTACAATTTAAATGTATTGCTCAAAATTATTATTAACAATGCATAAAATAACGAATCTTTAATAAAAGTTGAGGTTTTTTCTTGGTCACATTCTGAAAAGTCGTGTTAGAAAAAGCCAAATGTCAAAACTCCCATCAGATCCCACTCTCAAACAAATAAGAAATTGTTGTTTAGACAATTCTTTAAAACATATCCAAAAACTAGCTGCAGATAGCTGCATATTTAGTCTCGGTGATGATTTTTGTGCCACGTTTGTCGCTACATAATATACATATATACACTGCTCGACAGCACTCGCTCCCAATTCTTCAAACCAACTTTTTCTAAAGATTTTTGATCCGCTGAGCACGAAAATCGATATGAAAAAAAATCTATCAAATAGTTATCGAGATATTATCGGTAAAAGTGTTTTTCGACGTTACAGCCAAATCAAATACGTTTTCGAAAAAATTGTCCGCCATTTTGTTTTCTAAATTTTGACTTCGGATTCGTGATCAGCGACACTGAAAACCCCCGAGTACAGACTTTCAGCCAAATAAAATTTGTTTTTGAAGAAATTGTTCGCCATATTGGATCAGCCATTCTGTTTTTCTAAATTTTGACATCGGATTCGTGATCAGAGACCTCAAAAACCCCCGAGTACAGACTTTCAGCAAAATCAAATATGTTTTTCGACTTTTGGACGTTTTTGGGATTTGGGACCACTGTGAGACGGACGGACGGACAGACGGACATGGCTATATCAACTCAGCTCGTCATGCTGATCAAGAATATATATATTTTATGTGGTCGGAGATGCTTCCTTCTGTGCGTTACAAACATCCGTTCAATTTAAATATACCCTCTCCAAGGGTTTAAAAATAAGGGAGTTTGTAGAAGATGCGGTATCTACTATATGTAGTGTCTTTGCAAGTACTCAAATATCTATATATGCAACTGAAGGGCAATAATAAAATCTATAGCTGCAAGTTGCTGATTACCTACAAATCGATCGGGAGAGCAAAGCTCTGGAGATACAACTGACACAACCTACCTTATCAACTGACCTCTTAATTCCACCACCCTTACTTTTATTAAACTTTGGACCCTTCCCAACGAAGCTGCCACTTTCCTCGATTTGGACTTGAGTCTCTAATATCAACAAATTTTCACTCTCATCTTTTTTCTTTTCATGTTTATGTACATACTAGTCCAACCAGTCGCTACCACAACAACAACAATATTAAAATGGATTTAATTTCATTTTAAGTGGATTAATATAGTGCAAGTTTAGTTCGAAGTGCAATCGTTTTTACGAAAATCTCTAGAGATTTCCATGACACCCCTGTAAAGCTCTGTCTTTACCTTAACTTAAGTTAGTTTTTGGATTGCTCGCTTTTGGGGCCTGCTCGAAATATTTAAGCATAAGTTTTCTTAGTTGTAGTTGTATTTATTAGTTGTATTTTTTGTATTGTATTTTTTTAGACAATATGTGTCGATTTTTTTAACCAAATCGCTTGAAAAAGCTGGTTTGTAGTTTGGTCAAGGTCAAGGACAATGTCTCGCTCGAGAAATTATCGAACTACAGGTCTAAACCAAACACAAAATCCAGTCCAACACATCGAAGGCAACCTTGCCGGATCGATACACCAGATTACAACTTTGAGTCATCGAACCGAAACCGACAGATCATATTTAAAGCTGCGAAGTGCGCTGCTTTGTAGTTATTGTATCAAGAGCTTTAATGTACCGGGAGAGGCATTAATAACAAATGAATGTTAAGATAAAAATAAACATAAATGTTTTCTGGCAATTTTTGGATAGCCATCTATTTTTAAAGGAAAAATAGTTTCTGACAGCAAATTTGGAAGCCCTAGCTCCTAGGCTACTAATGCTGATCAAGAACATATACACACTAACTTGTTGTGACACCTTCATTCCACAAGTAACGGCTATTTAAAAACCATAATTACATTCTTCATTTCAAGGGAACGTTGACGACAACGCATTGCACCTTGAATGTGTCTCTCTTTCTTCCCAACAAATGCAACGCCTTTTGGTGTCTACGTGAGTTTTTAATAGTTCTTGTTGTTGCTGTGGTCAAACCAAATGGCAAAAAAATAAATATTAAACACGACGACGACAGCGACGACCAATCCACGACGCGTATGCAAATCATTTGATGTAGGATTAGGAAAGGTTCAATTAAAATGAAGCAATATCAATGCGCAAATTCAATAGCAGACGACGAGACGGACGACAAGTGAAACAGGGAGGGGAAAACAAAAAAAAAATGCTGTGTTTTTTTTTTGTAGGTCAGCGCATGTGTGACGCCATTTGGTGTTTGGGGTTAAGGAAAGTGATTTACAAGCATTGGCGGGGTGTTGAGTTAGTTTTGTTAAAGAGCAAGAGAGAGAGAGAGCATTAGAAAAAGCACAGCTGCAGCTAATGAAAATAAATAAAGTAAAACAATCTTGTATAATTCTGGAGATTGTAGAAGTTACTTCATTTGTCAGTGTATATTTTATAAGAAACGAAAGTGCAAGTTAACGTCGACCGTTAACCTTTTACTGAGGAGAGAATTATTTAATAAACTTTGTGAAAATTTAAGATATATTAAAGATTATCTTCGATAAAATGATTCCTTTTTTGGAAACCCATTAATTTGTCTGTCTGCGTGATTGTCCGATCGACTTTTTGGTATTGTTCTACAGAGTTGTCACAGATATCTTTTTTCAGCCAAATTCCCACCCAAAACCAATTTTCATTACTAAATTAAACAGCGATGAATTCACGCGTGACCCTTAGGAATTGGAATTCTTGTCATATTTCAATTCTAACCCAAGAGTCTAGTACTCACACAGATTTGCGGAAATTTCAATGTGGACCTACGATTTTATATGTTCCTCAAATTTCCCTGAAATTTATTTCTATGCCCGTTGCTCATCTTTGTGAGTTAAACTGCTTTGTTTTCCATTCCACTTATACAAAAGTTATTCGAAAATGGAACTGATTCGTGTTCTGATAAAAGTAAAACGAAAGACTTTTGCCGTTTCAAACTTTTGCCTTTTGGTTAGTGAAATTAAAATAATTTTCCCATTTGGTATTGAAAAATATAACTACCTACAAAATGAAAATAAATCAAATTTCGTTTGTCAATTTATGATTATCCTAAAACATAAGGGTAAAGTCACCGGTTGTGGACACGCTCCGGTTGTGGACACCCCAGTCTATTTTTTGACAGGTAACAGATGCCGTCAAACTGAGTAACACAATATCTGAGCCAATACCGAAGTGTGAACACGCATTTGGTTTCTTGCTGTGAGCAAATGAAAAAAAATCGTAAAAATTTTGTCCGAGTTTCTATTTTTTCCAATTTCCGCATTGCGGTAAATCGAAGCAAAACATTGAAAAGAGGTGAGTATTATACTTTGTGATTTAGTGCATTAAGTGTACTGTGTGATGTGATATCAAGTTTCAGTGAAAGGTTTGTGTCGTGTAAATTGTATGAACAAAATAAAAATGGCTACCATTTCCAAGAATAGACACTCTTTTGCACCGGTTGTGGACACCCTCGTTTTTTGGGTTTAAAGCGTGTTTTTGGCCATCAAATATCGTTGTTTATGTTAGTGTATCATATTTTAACAGCATTTTTGGGAATTTTTTTGCATTTTTAGCCATGTCAAGAGGAGGAAAGTTAGCTAGAATCTCTAGCTTTACAATGATGTTCATATCACCTCATATTGTTTAGTTGAGAAATAGTTATTAGTGAAAAACGCAAGTGTGTCCACAACCGGAGACTCTCCCCCACAGACGAAATTTATCTTATTTTTTTTTAAATAATAAATTTTACAAACACTTTCGATTTCTTAAAGGCTGGCAAAATCGAAAAGTAAAATGTGAAAAACTCGTGTTTTGAATTCACTTATCAATCGAAAGTCGTCTATCGTGGGTCAAAAGGTTGTCAGTCCACGAGATGATTTCGCTCGACTCCAATTATTTGAATTTTATGGAAACTCGGAAGATTCAATTTGGCCGATTGTTACATTGTTTTTTCTACAAAGCGTAGCAATTTTGATCCGTCAATTATCATAACGCGCGATATTGTTTATATCCAGTAGCTGCTATTTCAGAACTATCAATCGATAAGCGGCAGCGGATATAAAGCACTAGTTCATAAAAGGAATTTCGCAGCAATTTAAAGAGTAGTTCAGAACACGAAAACCAAAGGAAGGTGGAATTGAGAACAAGGCTGATAGAGTCTTTGGTTAAAATCATCAGTGAAGCCATCTTCTAAATACATAGGGTACTACATATTTATATTTCGGAAACTGGTCACACAAATGTCAATAGCTAAAATCTGTTAAAACCAAAAAAAGTTTGACATTTTTTAGCATAAACAACGTTTAATGTACGAGAGCTATTTGTGTTGATTACAGTGAGTTGAAGAAAGCAATTTTTTCATTCAATCTTTGAGCGTTTGCCATTGTGATTATCAGAGCTTACGCTGGCGTCTATGTAGGTTCTGGTACTACCAGATTTTAGCTATTGACATTAGTGTTACCGAAATATAAATAGTACCCCTCGTACCAGACTTTTCAAATTAGGGCTGATTTAGTACTTATCTGAACGGAAGGGCAGATTCATAAAAATCTTGTGGTACTGACTGACTGACATATAATAAACCCACAGCCCAAACCGCTTAACTTAGAGATCTGAAAGTTTATAAAGGTAAGTTCACACAGGCAAATAATTGAACAAATTTTTATACCCTTGCAAAGGGTATTATAATTTTGCCCAGAAGTTTGCAACGCATAGAAATATTCATTTCCGACCCTATAAACTATATACAATATATTCTTGATCAGGGTGACGAGCTGAGTCGATTGAGCTTTGTCCGTCCGTCTGTCCGTCTGTCTGTCCGTCTGTCTGTCTGTCTGTCCGTCTGTCTGTCCGTCTTTCGAGCTGAAACTTTGCACAGAGTCTTCTTTTTACTGCACACTGCTAATATGTCTGAACCGACCGGATCGGATGACTATATCTTATAGCTGCCATAGGAACTATCGGTCGAAAAGTGGGTCTTTGTGAGAAAAACTTTTTTGTTTTTAATGTTAACGTGTCCCACTTCAGCGATTATTAATATTATACGCTTTTACACTGATTTTGAAGTTTATGTCAAAATCGGATGACTATATCTTATAGCTGCCATAGGAACTATCGGTCGAAAAGTGGGTTTTTATGAGAAAAATTTTTTTGTTTTTATTTGTTAACGTGTCTCACTTCAGCGATTATTAATATTATACTCTTTCACATAGATTTGGAAGTTTTTGTCAAAATCGGATGACTATATCTTATAGCTGCCATAGGAACTATCGGTCGAAAAGTGGGTTTTTATGAGAAAATTTTTTTGTTTTTATTTGTTAACGTGTCTCACTTCAGCAATTATTAATATTATGCGATTTTACAAAGATTTGGAAGTTTTTGTCAAAATCGGATGACTATATCTTATAGCTGCCATAGGAACTATCGGTCGAAAAGTGGGTCTTTGTGAGAAAAACTTTTTTGTTTTTAATGTTAACGTGTCTCACTTCAGCAATTATTAATATTATGCGATTTTACAAAGATTTGGAGGTTTTTGTCAAAATCGGATGACTATATCTTAGGAACTATCGGTCGAAAAGTGGGTTTTATTTAGAAAAATAGTTTGTTTTAATGCTGGCGTTCTTAACTCTGATGTATTAAAACATTTGCAAGGGTATAAAAACTTCGGCAAAGACGAAGTTAGCTTGGCCTTCTCGTTTTATATAAATTTGGCTAAAATTCCATGGTTGCAGACTTTGCTGGACTTAAACACAAACTATGGTTCTATTCACTATAAAGTTAATCAAATTAGGCGGAGAAATTCGCCAAATTTGTCCAATTCGGCCAAATTTTCATAAAAACGAGAAATGGCAAAGCTGGAACTTCGTCTGTACCGAAGTAAAAATTTTTTTTGATACATTAGAAATAGCTTGAACTCAACGGTTAGCGACTTCGACCAAACTTCGCAGATCAGCTTACAAACAACTACACATTACCCAGGGCACCGTGTTTTGAGAGTAGTAATATTGAGAACAACCCAGGTTTTCTTACAAAACTCCACTTTTCGAACGAAAAACATTTGTATGGTCAGCTACAAGTAGTATAATCCGATCCGTTCCGGTTAGCTGCGCAGTAAAAGAGAGACTAAGTGCAAAGTCTCAGCTCGAAAAATAGCTTTCCAAAGGACTGAGGGAGGCTAGTTCGCAGAAACAGACACGACGGACAGGCTCGACAAAAGCTAAATCGACTCAGCTCTTGATGCTGATCAAGAATATATATACTTTATGTTTGCGTCCGAAATCTTCTGCCTGTTATATTCTCATACATTTGCACACTTCTGGGCATACCCTTTTAATCTACGACAAGTACGGTATAAAAATATAAAAATAATTAAGTTCCATGGTCCGGTTCTATGGACAAAGCCGCTAATATTCAAATTAATATTTAGAGTTTGTAATGTGTCGAGATTGGTTTGGGCGAAGCCTGATACTTTTAGTCTATGGTACAACATTTGAAAATGAAATTATCTTTTTTTGAGATTCGGTTTTAAGGCTAATTAACTGTTGTTTTTTCAAAATAATAAGTAGGTTGGTGTCGAAAAGGATCACCCAACAAAGATGACAAATTTTTCCACGGCAAATCTTTATGACTCATGATGTGGGATGCTAGATGTGCTCTGGGTAATTAGCCTTTAAGTGCATTGTTCTCAGAATGTATATTAGTTTGTTGAACCGAACCATAAAATTTGCGGTTCAAACATGTCATTATGTTTATTAGCTTATTAAGGCTAAGTTCACACAGGCAATTAACTGATGAAAATTTGTCTAAATTGTGCAAACTTCTCGGTCATATTTAATCAAATTATAAGTGAATGGAACCATAGTTTATCAGGGGTGCCACAGAATTTACTTTCGCTCTAAATTCGCTCGAATTTGATTTCGCCCTGCCACAGAGCATGTTTTCGAGTGATTTGCAAATCGCGCACTCTTGAGTCGGCGATTTGCTTAAAAAAGACCATAAAATGCATTTTAATAAAAATAAGGCTTATTGAGTCTTCAAGGGAGTTCAATTTGTAAATAATATACATCAAAAAAATTAAATATTTAACATGTTAAGTTTATAAAATAAGCATTTTACTAAATCGCTAGTAAAATCGCTAGTCAATTCGCTAGTGAAATTGGTCATTCACTGCAACTCACCAAATCGCTAGAATTACAGTGTTGCCACCTTTTAACATTTGAATTTCGAAATTAATCGAACTTCGTTTTAAAGTTAATACAATATCGATTTTTGTGTTAAAACAAAGATAAAAAATTAGATTAACTAGCAATAATTTTTCCGTTGATATTTTGCTTAATTATTGTGCAATTTGTAAGTCGATTGCTGTCAATCTGAGTTGAATATAGAGGCAACGCCGGCGCCAAAGTAATGACGAGAAGCCGCTCAAATGTTGGCTTTTATTATTCTTCCGAAATTGTTATAAAATTAATTATAAAGGGAAAAGCATCGAACAGATGTCCAGAGCGAAATTAGCTTGGCTTTTATGAAGGAGCTTAAAGACTTGGCCTCCAATGTCACAATGGGCGACATGGAAGTTGCGGCTGCAGCCTGGAAAGAACTGACTTTAAGTCTGACCAACCTTTCCTCCGATTGCTTGAATTGAATAATGCGTGTCCGACCCAATGTTATTTTCGAGCACAGCATCATTACCCTTATGATTTTGCCTACGTATATCGTCTGACTTAGAAAGACTGTCCGATGCGGATCAAAGACGGGTGCACTCTAGCGTCTCCTTACGGATTTGCTTCTTCCCTAAATCGTCGATTGCCATCTGTCGTGCGAGAGGCATTTATTTAATTAAAGCAAAACTCTTGCCTTCAAATACGTACGCCGTTCTCTCATATCCGTACAGCAGCTAGAGTTGCAAAGTATCATTCTTATTTTGGCGGGCGATAAATTTGAATTTTTGTGGGGGAATAACAAATATTTAACTCAGTTAAGGAAAATTAAGTTTGTTTTGTTAAAAAAGGACTAACCAAATAGCTTACATTTCAAAATATTAATAAAAACCGCATTTAAAGTCTTAATCTAATTTGCACCTTCTGGGGGGGTGTCTACCCTATGCAGTCAAGTTCGAAAGGGTTTGTGAACTAGCTTAAAAAATGAAATCGCTCGAAGTTCTGTGGCATGGCGAAAATATTTCAGCGTTTTGTCATAAAAATTTCATGAAAACCTGTCAAATTATTTGACTATGTGAACGAAGCTTTACATTTGGTTCGGTTAGAGGTTCGGTTCACATTTATAAAAAGTTTTTAGGTTCAAAACAGGTCTTGCACCTATTCCAAATAAAACGGATTTGGTTTTGACAATAGGATTAATTTAAAAATTAATATGACTATCTTAAAAATGATTTTAGTTTTTTGAATTCAAATGAATTAATTTTTTAATTTAATTGAAAACGCAAATCACATAGATTCCTACAGTTTCCTATGCATTCTTTTTTGTCTTTGCATTGTCAGAAAGATTTGCGACTTTAGAGCGTTATTTGGAACTGTTTCAGGATGGTATTGAATGAATAAGATTCATCGACGAACTCGAAAATGGCAAGAGTATTAAATTGGGTTATTGGAGTTGGAAAATGCATTTTCGTTTAATTTAAGTAGCCCTTCAAGTCCACCTAAAAAAACCTTCAAATTTAGTGGACGACATTTGCTACTCGATTTGAAATGCGGCTCAGCTCATTCATTATCTATTCTTGTGTCATACAAGACTGTGCCCTAAGCTTTAATTAGTCAAAGTTCACTGTGGCTCCCACAGCTGATCGCACGAAGATCTCCATAACAAACAGATGACCAAGATGATTGGCAAGCAACACAACGCTATCATTTTTCATTATGCAATCAAATTCCAAGCGAAATGGAAATTACGCAAAAAATAAAGAAAAAGCCGACATGTGTTTAACTTGGGGCGTGCCTAAAAATAGCACTAAACATTAATAATAACACAAATAATAACAAAATGTTTATTAAACTAAATTGCACACAACTTCGAATAGAAGGTGAGTGTAAGCGAGTGCGAGTGAGATGGGTAATACAACCTGTTTGATAGGCAAAGAGAGCCGCATCGGAGAGACATAAGCAACAGGTATTGAACTTTAAACCGACACGCACACACGCACAGTGGAGCCGAGATTCATATAAGCGTGTGTATATATGTGTGTAACCTTGACCATCAGAGTCACAAACAAAAAAAATCAATTAATTTATGGATATCGTTTAATTTTCTGGGGCTTGGCCCAAAAAATTCAAAATTTGTCATCGGTTACATATTTTTGGATCAATTTGAGACTTACTTTGTTTTTTGTTTGGTGAGCGGCGCCGCTTACACGATTAAGATCTTTCTTGGTTTACAGATGTCGATTTCGTCGTTCTTGTTGTTGCTCCTCTTCCTGTTTTTTGTACACGTTTTCGTTTCGTTTTGTAGTTGGTTTTTTTTTACATGTGGACGAGAGACAACGGCAAGCTAAGCGCTTAATTTGTTTTATTTAGTTAAAGTGGAAGAGCCACGACGACGACGACTGATGTACATATATATATGCCTACATATATATGTGAGTGTTCGTATGATCCTATACATACATGTAGGTATGTACTCGTTTAAGGCTAATCACCGACTAACGCGATCTGCAAGTCTGTCTGACTTACAAGCTGTTGATTTTTTTGATTGAATCAGCCAGACTATTAGAGTGATAGCAACTGCGTGTGCATTAGGGTGGCCATTCGTGGTCAAAAATACCAAATATTCATTGATGTGCGTGAGCATTTATAAGGTTAGAGGTGGCAACAAATCGATGTTCAGGGCTTTTATTTATTTTTACCATTTTGGGAAAAACATTGGGATACAATGATAATTTTTTCAATAATCTGTTGGGCAAATTGATTTGGGAGCTTTTTTAAAAATCAGAAATTCTTTGTTTTATCTAGATTTCTCTCATCTGTGTTTTCTCTAAAAAAGGCAATTTTTACATAAGTAAATTGCACAAACCTTAAAAATTTTATTCATACATATTTGGAAGTTGAGGGGTAAATCTATTGGATTTCCCCGCATATTTGACAAGGCATATTGGTTTTGTCATAAGTCATGACATGACGAAGTAAAGACAATACTATCACACTAAGTCCATCTACCGTTTACCGTCTACCGTCAATGATGGTAAACACTACCCGTGCCAAATTTTTTCTTAAAATATTCCACCGTCAGCGGGGGATGTTCCTATCTCATGCTTTTCCAAGCGATAGTTTTGGGTCCACCACTAATTAATAGCCATTCGCCAACTAAAATATACACAGCAACTGTTCGATGTCAAAAATGAAAATGCCGCGCAACAGAACACCAATAAAAATTTGAAAAATATTCCCAAAACTGTTAATTCCGTTTATAAAATGCAATGTATTATTCACTTAATGTCATTAAATAATCTGCTTCGGGAGGCTCAATTGCTCCAAATGCATTCATGTACTGGGCAGACCATAAACATTTGTATAAGTCCGTATCGCCCATATCGCCAATTTGTCGGATGTTTTCTCAGCACCTCCCTCGAGGTATTCTGTCACGGTACATGGGAGCACTGAACACGAATTTCATTTTTCCACCATCTTCTCAACGTTCCGCCAAGATGGACTGTAGTGTGAATTCGACAGGTGATGTATCACTACACTAACGACTGGTAATGCAGAGTCGCACCGACGGTACGTTTTGCGGACATTCCCATAGAAAATTCGTTAGGCAAATAACATTGCTGGTGGTTAGGCTGGTAGCCGGTAGTAACGATTCGTTAGCGGATTCGTTAGATCCAGTACCGGTACGCCGTACTACAGGGTCATTTTTCTATCTTTTATGGTTTAGGCTGTGCGACGGTCACCAGTCAGTCAGTCAGTCAGTCAGGTTGAACACTTTTATATATAAGACTAGCAAATAACCCGACGCGCTTCGCTGCGCCTTCAACAGTATGCTCTTTGCTGATGGGTTTTCCCTCCAACTCCCACCCCCATCCCTCCCATCCACTCTACATCCAATTCCACCCAGTTGCCCCTCACTTCCCACCCACTCCACCATCCCACCACATCCCACCCACTTCCCGCCCTCATCATACCCACATCCCTCCCACTTCCCTCCCACATCCCATCTACTTGCCACCTACAGTCCACCCACATCCCACTTTTCAATATAGGAAAATTAAATCACAAAAGAATTTTTATTTTGACCGTACAAACCGAGTTTCAAGCGAATCGGATAAAAAAAATTATTTTGCATGCAGAATTTTCCGGGCATTTTCACTCCCGGGGCGGATTTTCCGACATTGAAAATCACATTTTTAATTATTTCGTACTTCTATCCTTACAAACCGAGTTTCAAGCCAATCGGATGAAAAATATTTTTTTCATGCAGAATTTTCCGGCCATTTTCCTCGTAAGGGCGGATTTTCCAAAATCGGAAAAACACGTGTCAAATTATTTCGCGTACTTTGCATACAAACCAAGTTTCAAGTCAATCGGATGAAAAATAACATTTTTCCAATTCAAACTTTTCCGACGCTTTTCCGACTTTTCCGGGTGGAATTTTTCAAAACCCCGTCTTAGTACGCACTTTCACCACTAACAGAAACTCCTGTCCAAATTTCAGCTTTCTATCTCTTATCGTTTAGGCTGTGCGATGATTGCCAATCAGTCAGTCAGTGAATCAGTCAGGACACTCTCTTTTATATTTATAGAGATTTTAAAATGAAAATTAGTAATTTTAAATTTATTAGATGCATTTCAAGCCACACAAAAATTATATTCAGTCGAAGAACGTTAACGTTAATAAACTAATTTTTTATAACAAGGAGGAGAGAATAAGTTCTTAAAATAAAGTTAAAGTTTAAACAAATGTTTCGGATGCGTTTGTGGTCAGCGTAGTTGGTTATGCAAGGATAAGATAGCAATATAGTCGATTTTATCGGACAGGAGTACAATGGTAAATTTGGCGGTTTCGAAGAGAAAGCAGTTTGATCAAGCGTAATTTGTCCTCGGAGTCTGGGCAGTTGCAGTGGGCAAGTTGAAGCGGCAGCACTGAATTAAAGATTGGAATCGCCTCCAATGGTCCATCCGCTTAGTCCAATTTTGACATACTCTTTCCAACATTTCAATGCTTCAATGTTGTCTTCCAATGCGTCAATTGAAGCGGGCTTGTCTGTAAAGACATGAGCTTTAACAAAGCCCCACAAAAGAAGGCTAAAGGCGTTAAATCGCACGATCTAGGCGGCCAATTGACTGGTCCTGAACGTGAAATAAAATGTTCACCGAACTCGCCTCTCAATAAGTCCATTGTTGCGCCTGCTGTGTGGCATGTGGCACCGACTTGTTGAAACCACATGTCATGCAAGTCAAGCTCTTGCATTTTGGGCAAAAAAAAGTTGGATATCATCTCACGGTAGCGCTCACCATTCACAGTTACGTTACGATTCGCATCATCTTTGAAGAAGTACGGTCCAATGATGCCACCAGCCCATAAACCGCTCCAAACTGTGACTTTTTCTGGATGCATTGGTAGCTCTTGCAATGCTTCTGGCTGATATTCACTCCAAAATTGACAATTCTGCAATTTTTCGGTAAAAAAGTGGATCGTTGGCCAACTTTCCAAGTGCCCATTCACCAAAATTCTACGTTGCGGTAGGTCGTTCGGCATCAATTCTTGCACCAACTGTATTTTGAAAGGCTTCACACCTAAATCCTTTCGCCAAATTTTCCACGTTGTTCAGTAACAGAGGCCCAATTGCTGCGAATACTCATATTGGAAGAGATATTAGGAGTAGGGTGCAGTACTAATAAGACCAGCAGATTAAATTAAGCCCAAACGTCCAGACGAGGTGATGAAAGGCAAGCGGGGAAAGTAAACAGCAGTTGCATTTCAGAGAGAGCGGCCACAAAGTTTATTGCAGTTGAGCGGAAACGGGAAACTAACGGGTACAGAGCTCAGACTCCGCTTAAACAGGTCTTGCAGCAAGAACAACACAAGTCCAAGCGTCGAGAGAGACTGAAATAAAAATATAATAATTAATTAAAAATTAATCATTGGTTGCAATAAATTTAAAGAATTTTAATTTTCAATATGCAGCAAAAGTTCTTTTTCTCCCAAATTCTTAAATTGGCGCATCCAGCTCGAGAACAAAACCCTTTTCGGGATTTCTTCAATGGGCTGCCCCTTCATTATATAATGCGTCAATGCATTCTCATAACGCGTCCTAAAAGAAACCATTTGCGAGGTGTAAATGGCAGCACGACCGTTTTGTCAACGCGTTTTAAGTTCCTATCGACGCAGTAATCCCAAATATCTGCCGACAATTCAGGACATTTGAAGAAGAATACTCGACTTAGTGGGGTTTTTACATGGTAATATGCAGTTCTTACTAATTCAAATTCTTGCAAACAGCTGCATAACCAAGTTGTCCCTCGGTCGTTATCTGATTTCGCCAAAATGAAGTGTTCATATTCATCCGAAATTTTGCTATAGCATTGCCGTCCGCTGTCATCTACTTTTAAAAGAATTTGTTCAAGTAAACAAATTCCTTTGTTCTTTCTTTTTTATATATTTAAATGTTCATTAGTTGCACGTCTGTGCGGGTGAGCTCCAGATTTAAAACTAACTTAAGTCTTAAGTTAACCTATGCAGGAAGCTCGTTGACTGCAACAACGACAGCGACAGCGGCCTTTTCCAAGAATTCGCGTAGCAGATTTTGGTGAATTCCTAGAATTCTTAGCTGCATCTGCAACGGCGACATTTTCTAGGAATTCGCGCAGAAGATTCTTGGCAAATTCCTAGAATTCTTAGCGCATCTGCGACGACTGAGCTCTGACTCGGCGCCAGCTTTTGTTGCATTTTTTGGACTGAAGCTGCAACGGTATCGCCTAAACTCCCACTCGACTGAGCTGGTCTGTTTCTGGAGTTTATGCGAAGCCGGTCGAGCGCTGGGCCTACTCATAGAAACCAACGTGATAACTTTCATAAACCGATGTGGCTTGGTCTATAATATACAGTGTATATATACACTCATCGAAATTTAATTAAAGCCATTTATATTTTGTTCAGTTAAAAATGTTTAAAACATGTTCTTACACGTGCAAAGAAAGCTAATACGCTATACAACACTGATACGGATTTTGCTTAAAAAACACGTGTTTTACTATTTATAATTAATAACCGATAATGGTAAGAGTAGCCACAATAAAAATAAAATATATATATATATATATATATAAAATAAATTAACACAACTAAAACAATCACTTTAAAGTAAATTATAAAACTAAAACAAAAATAAATGGAAAAAAATTGTTCTCGACGCTTACAGAGTGCTGGACTGAAACATCTTCAAAAACTTCCTCCACAGCTTGTGCTGCCTCTGACATTTGAAATATGTTCAGTGTACACAAGGTATACTCAAAAAGGTAGTCTCGCTCGCTCTCTCGCTCTCTTTGCTTCCTTCTTAAATGTCAGTCTGTTGGCAGCAGTTGAGAGCGACGCATCTCCGCGCACGAAATTTTCTTGATTGACACTGAAATAAGAAGTAGCAAGAGAGCGAGTGCGACTACCTTGTTTTCATATACCTTGAAGGTACACTTTTGTCATCAATTTTTATAAAGAAACTTGAAAAGTTTTCAAGACGTTGTGAAATTTAATGCGCGGTAGAGATGGTAGAGATGCTCCGTAGCCAGGGATGGGTCGTGTAGAACGCCAGTTTACTTGATTTTATTTGTTAAGTTTCGTGAGCAATAGGTCGGACCTCAAATCAACAATTTTAAGAATATTATTAAAATAACTGTTGATTTCTGGTTTAAAGCTTTGGTATGGAGATACTTGCGAAAAGTGTGCGAAATCTCTGCACAATATTTCGTCGATAGCAAGTGCGAAATAAGACGCTCATCTCTAGTTGATTTGTTTTCAAATTTAACTTGGCGGGAAAATTCAAATGAATAAACAGCGAATAGTTTTGGTGGCCTCCAATGATGCAATAGTTGCTACAATAGCTATATGTGATTTGAAATAAGCGGTAGTGAAGGCTCCTAGGGATCGACAGTGTTAGGTTAATTCTTACTTTATTTGAATTTTTCAATAATTTGCTCCAATAGGCATTTAATGCTTTATGGACAAGACTAGGGTAGGGAATTGACTGCGCCATGACATTACTCATCATCTGCAATCTCGTAGGAGGAGTTAAGGTTCACGTGGCATAAGTTAGGCAAAAACGACATGAACCCTACTTCACATCGTTGCCTCCTTAAGTAGCGATTGTAACGCCTCCATCGCTTTCACTCTTGACGTGCTTATCACTCTAGCAAAGTACACTGTCCTTTAACGAAGACCAAGCCGTTTTGCAATGGTCCCCTAGCAAAAACAAACATAGTGAATTACATATTTAAACTCAATAAATACTATATTTACCTTCCTTTCCAAAGCCAGTCACTTATACTTTCCGAGATAATTTATGTCAAGCCGCTATCATAATGCTGTTTTTGGATGAGCTTCCTCAAAACAGATTTCTCTTTTATTAAATTACCTAGGGCCACCTTCTCCTCCAATAAAAAGTTGTTCTGCCTTTTTAATGCGTTTGTATTATATTTTTAGTCAATTTAAAATACCGCGCCACAACTATTGTAAGGGCCGTTTTCTCATGTTGCTGTTTTTGCAAATCTAGGTGGATTTGTTGCGTTTCGTTTGCTCATGTTCAAGGCTAACCATCTAGATGGATTTCGTAGCAATGTACTTCATCCTCATTGATTTGAAAACAATGTACATGACAATTCATATTAAGTATTTTTTATGAGTGCGCGCATATGGTCACACTTAAAAAATGTTGAAATAAATAAACAACTGCTGTTAAAAACAGTTGAATCTGAATTGTTAATAATTAGACCAAAAATTGAAAATATTGTATGTGCCTTTGGTATACAAGACACCTGCAGACATTGCTGAAGATACAGATGCTCATACTAATTGCTCTAGGTCATTGCTTATGCTGAGTTCGCACAGGCAACTAATTTGGCAAAAAAGTTATTCAAATTGCCTTGATTATTGATTTTACTGTATTTAAAACTTAAATTATGATTTTATATGCAATTAATTTGATCAAATTAGGCTGAAAAGTTCCCTAATTTAGCCTATATACCAAAATTTTCATCAAAATTTGTCTCAATTATTTGCCTGTGTGAACTTAGCTATAGTCCTTTTTCTTAATCTCCAACCATAGTTACAAGTGCTTGCGACAATACATTTTCCTCCTCTGTGAAATGCTTGCTTTCTTTTTTTAAAATTGGCGCGCAAGGGACATATCAACAAACTAGCGAGTCCAATAGGGCTGTCAACTTACTTTTAGTGCCTTTTCAGACCTGCCGGTGTGACCGTAGTGCAAATGCCCAAATTCATAATCCATCTACATGAGACAACCGATTGCACAAAATCCACCTAGTTGCGAAATCTAGGTGGATTTCGATTTGAAGCTTGGTATGGAGATACCCGCGAAATGCCCGCGAAATGAAAAAGTCCATATAAAAAAAAATGATTTCGCACGGATTTCGCAGGTTGCTGTTTCGTGAGTTGGTATGGAGTTCACGCGCGAAATTGTCATATCGATAACAGAGCGTTGCCACCCGACGTCAATGTGTCACGCGATAGTCACCCGATAGTCACGCGATGAGAGATGATTTCGTAGGTGTGAAATATATGTAAAACATATTTTTCGTACTCATGGCAGTAGGCACCATATTTGTACATACAAGTGTTTTGGCGCGGAGTTTTAAAATAAGTAGGACAACTATACAAAAACTTTAAAAAGGCTAAACAACTTTTTATTGGAGGAGAAGGTGGCCCTAGCTTATTCATGAAAAGCATTATGATAGCGGGTTGAAAAAATTATCTGGGAAAGTATAGTTGTTTATTGAGTTTAATTATGCTATTTACAATTGATTGTTTTTGCTAGGAGATCATTGCAACGCGGCTTGGGCTTCGTTAAAGGACAGCGCCACCGTTCGCTGGCGGCGTCCTAAGTGAAAGTGTAGTATCCATCGCAACTCAAGGAGGCAGCGATGTGAAGTGGCAGTTAGCTCCACTCATGTCGTTTTTGACCAACTTGTCGGCACAAGGAATGTGTACGTATGCCATGAATATAAACAAATAAGTGCTGATTCTCTTTTTAGCTCCTCATTCGGGAGGGCTGATGATGAGGATCTTGGCCCAGCACAAGAGGATTCAATTGTGGACGACGGCGATTCCGTATGTCGAACGGATGAGCCTCAGAACTTTTCAATGGTCAGACTGGGGACTTCTTGGTCGCCGCGAGTCGTGTTAACATCTTCTAATCTATGCCGTTGCATTATAAATACATAACATCGAGATGCCATGGCCAAAACAGTCGATTCTGCCCTTTCCCTAGTCGTGTCCCAGGAGCACCAATTGCCTATTGGAGCAAATTATTGAAAAATTACAATTAAAGGTCACGATGAACCTACAAACGATTTATTTATTTGCGATTTATTTACGTTTTACATCTGGCTCCACTTGGATCTTTACTGCATGTAAGGACCCTGAACACCTAGAAGCCTTCACTACCGTTTCTTACAAATCACATAAAGCTATTGTAGCAAATTTTGCATCATTAAAAGCTACCATAACTATTCGCTGTTAATCAGTTTAAATTTTCCCGCCAAGTTAAATTTGAAAACAAAGCAACTAGAGATGAGCGCCTTATTTCGCACTTGCTATCGACGAAATAATATGCACAGATTTCGCACACTTTTCGCAAGTATCTCCGTACCAAGCTTGAGCAAAAACAGGAACATGAGAAAACGGCCCTAAGTATATGTGTGACACCCGCCACATGTGTGTATATGTAGAGACGAAAAATATGTTTTACATATATTTCACACCTTCGAAATCATCACTCATCGCGTGACTATCGCGTGACACATTGACGTCGGGTGGCAACGCTGTGTTATCGGTATGACAATTTCGCGCGTGAACACCATACCAACTCACGAAACTGCAACCTGCGAAATCCGTGCGAAATCATTTTTTTTATATGGACTTTTTTATTTCGCGGGTATTTCGCGGGTATCTCCATACCAAGCTTAATCCTTAAATGTTCTCAATTTCAGTGAAAAATTCTGAACACATTAAAAAAAGAAAATTCTTTATAAATCAACTAGCTGAACCCGCCGCGACTTCGTCCGCGTGCAAGTTTTGAAAAAATCGCAGTAAGTAGAAAAAATTGTATAGCTCTTTGAACACTATGTTTGTATTTAATCTATTTGTTAAAACGCAAATTCTTTTTAATATCATTGGCTTCATTTCCTTTATTTTTGGACAGTTTCGAGTTTACGGTTGAAATCAATCTGGCCATCAATATTACTCTGGGAAAAGAGGATTAAGTAAGGTGTGGAAAATGCAGTGGGCTGATATTAAATTCGATCCCGTCCCGTCATAAGGGACACAACCAAATTTTCAAGTCGCGGTTATAGCCAAGGTTATAAATAAACTACGTTTTTGCGGGTTCAATTACGTAGGTTATGAATAAACCTCACTGAAGCACATTTTCAAAAAAGTTATTGTCATCTCTGAAAATTTAGAATCCTGTCCAATTGCAACTACATGTAAGTCTCTAGTTTCTGCCATTCATTGTGTTATTGGTAAGTTATTAAAAAGTATAAATTAAATTCAATTTAATTCAATTTAGGCAAATTTCAAATTTTTGCCATTTGGCGCAAGTTGAGTTATTACCTTCTTATTTCTACTTATATTATATTCACGTCTAAAAAGAAAACGGTTTATTTTACGGAAACTTCTTAGCTCAAAGACAAACTAAATTTTATTGGAAAATATGATCTGATTGACCGAATACTTTTATTGCCTTCTGTGTATTTTATAACCGTTACTTTACCATAGATTTTTACTGAATCGATCTGGCAACCCTGCGCCTGCGTTGCCACAGTGGCGAATTATCGCAATTATCGATAATTCCATATTCCACCGTTCCAATTCGACGCTAAATATCCGACGCTATTTTGACGGACATTGCTTGTTGCTGCTTTTTTTTCGTTTTAGTTAGTTTTTTGTTAAAACATTTTTTTAATGTAAAAACGACTTTTAATTAAGTTTAAGCTCAACGCAATTAGTTTAAATTCAAAGCCCGAGCTCGGGTTTTAACGTTAACCATAAAGTGCCTTAGAAAAAGCAGTGCGAAAAACGAAATTGTATAATTTAATTAACATTTTTTTACATGGAGCAGCTACTCCTGTAAATTGTCATCGGTGTTAACCAAGTTCGTAGCGTGCTGCAACAAGCAGAACGGCCCGGAGATGCCATTAAAATTCTTGAAAAAATGTCGCCAATATAATGTGACGTCGAAAAGTCTTTTTGTTATATCAGTGCATCATTTGCTAGGTGAGTGCGAGTGTGTGTGTGTGTGCGTGTGCGTGAGAGGTGGTGCTACGCCCCCCCCCCCCAACAACAGCAACAATTACAGCCTATGAGTCGTCCACCAAACAACAACAACAAAAAAACAGCTGCCTCCTAAACTCATTGTGCACTTGTTGATTTACAATTAATTGGAAATATTTCTACATTAATGTTTTGGCTTTTTATGGCCAAAGCATGATAAGCTGACTTCGTTCGATGATTACCTGTTTTGTGGAATTCGCAAAGCAACAACAACCACAAATGTGACTTGGGCAGACAACAGCAACAACAACAAGAAGAAATTGTCAATTGGACTGACTTGTTGCTCTGTTAGCCGCGTTAACATAGATATGTTATTGTTGACACTGTTAAACAGGTGCGGACTCAAGACTACAAGGGTGGCAATTTGCACCACTCATAAAAAAACAATTCCCCACCGAACCAATACCCATCGAATCGTGTTTTCGTGCTTGTAAACAAACTAGCATATATGTATTTGAAAATGCTAAAAAAAGAGTGCGAAAATTTGTCTGTATCTCTCTTTAACACACAGTGATACGTATATGACTTAGGTGTGAGTTAGCTATGACTGGGGAACTCTGCTCTAAATGGTAAAATTTAGTTATTCAGTTATGCTCCAATTTTCGCAATTTCTCCTTTTTAGTGCAAATTTGTTCCCAAAATCAAGCTTGAAATCGCTAAAGTTTTGGAGCATTTCGTTTCTTAAAACTAGTATGCAAGTCTTTCAAGTCCATTTAGTTTTAATATTTAAAAAAAACTAAAATAAACAAAAACCGTTGAACCAAGTACTTTGTTAAGATGTCATATACTCTCAGTACAGAAGCTCAATTAGAATATATATTTTTGATTCTAAACAAGTTTCTGGTTCCATATTTATATCCAATGGATTAGCTGTTATTTTGAACTAAAAGTGTAAAAAAGGGCTAATTTTAACCTCTTTTGTTTGATTTGATTCTCGCTGTAATCAGCATACTGACTTGATTTTTAGGAAAAACATTAACTTATGTTTTTAAATCTTTTTGTTCAAATTTTAGGTCTTGTCCTGCCTACTTTTGTATTTTTTGTACACTATTTTTAAGACGAAAAGTACCTTATATTGTGACATATGAAACAGATTTCGTTGATTCCTTGTATACTCTAAGTTTGATGCTATACCATATTAGCACAAAGAAAAAATAATTTTCAATTCAATTAAACTGATTTCCAGGAAATAAGTATGTACCAAGAATGACACTTATACAGCAAAAGGCCGATTTCCAGAACGCACGAAAATAAACTTCACATGAATAGAAACACTTTTGAACTGTTTTGAAATCTGAATGGTATTGCACAGCAGTCTTGTTTGAATAAAGTATTGTGCCGAAATACATTTTTATGTCATCTGGAATCCAGCCTTACTCGATTAGAGATATGAGTTTTCTAAAGGGTGATGTGAATGAAATGTGTTTTTTTTTTTTCGAAAATTTTTTTGAGCGACGAAGCATATTTTTGGCTTTAAAGTAAAGTATACAAACGGAATAGCCGAATTTTGTCTGAAGAAAAGCCAAAGGCACTTAAAGAGCTGCCCATGCACCCTGAAAAATGCAGTCTTTGGTGCGGGTTGTGGGCCGGCGGCATCATTGCACCTTACTTTTTGAAACTTAATTTAAATCGCACCGTTTATGTCAATGTAGCAAAGTAGCGTGCGAAGAATTGGATTTGGTTGACATGTGGTTTCAACAAGACGGTGCCACATGCCACACGGCACGCTATACCATGGACCAATTGAGAGTCTAGTTTGGTGAGCAATTTATCTCACGTTTTGAACCAGTCCATTGGTCGCCAATATCATGCGATTTGACCCCACTACTCTTTTGTTTGTGGGGCTTCTTGAAGTCTCACGCCACAATTGCAGCCCTAAAACATAAGATAGCTGCGATTGGAGAGATACCGGCCGAAATGCTGGAAAAAGCTTTTTTCTCTTTTTTTTTAAGTTTTCAAAAACAAAAGCTTTAAAACTCAAACTTTAGAACCAGATTCGAATTTAGCGAGACAAACTTATTTTATTCATGCATTCTTTTTTATTTTTTAATCATGCATTCTTTCCTTGGAAGCTTCAGTTTAAATTTCCTGAATTCTGAATATTCTTAAAATGGTAGTGGGTTTTCCATTGCTTTTCGAACTTGGTTACCTTGCTGGAGCAAGGTGAATTTACTTTATAAGTGGCGTACTCAGCACAGCTGCTCTGCTTGGAGGGACCCTTTCGAATTGCTATCTCTTTCTAGCACATGTCTCTCAATACAGTTGTCATCTGTCTCAGAGAGCCATGTCCCCTCACCACAACGAAGTACGTCATCTTTATAGTAAATTCACCTTGGGCTGGAGTGTTTGTGTATATTGACAGAAATCAGGATTGACACCAATTTCATAATTTGAATGTACAAAGCTCGTGTTTACACTTTAAATCTTTCATTTCCAATCATTTCATTCAAAAATTAATTTCATTTTAAAATTTTATTATATAATAACTAAATAAAATAGAATTCTTTAACATTCTTTAACTATTCTTAACATTTTGGATTATTGTCTAGTATACCGACCTTTGCTAAAGAAATTCGGTATTAAATACAAAGAAATTCAAAAAATTTTTCAAAAAACGCGGTCCGTCGAAAGAAACTTTTTGTTTTGATTTTTTTGAGCACAAGTCGGAATACTAGACAATTACCGACATAATCTTCAAACTCGTGCGAGCATACTCTGCGTGGCCAGTGGTTAGGTCTGAACTGCTGGGCGGGGGTGGGTTTAATAATAAAAGTTTTTTCTTTTTTAGAAACTAGCTTTTACACACGGTCACCTTACCAGCTTAGGGCGCCAGCTGCTAAGTACTAGCCTTAAAAACGCGTTATTTTCTAAAGAATTGTGAGTCGTCCTGACCATAAAAGTGCTAAACAGCTTAACGAAATGTGGTCGTCCTGAACCATAAAATCATCATTGAAAAAAAAAACAGTCGAGAGTCATTTTTATAAAAGGCACTTTTATTTCGATGCATTATAACATTTGTGAGCATCTACTATCCGTTGTTTGTTACAATAAGTAAGCCATTAATCCACCCGTTGCTTGCGTTGAAGCCTTCACAATTTAAAGTTTTCACATTTTTGAGCCTTTTGCTCCCATTAACAGGATACGGAAAAAAATTGAATAGCCACTTTTTCAAATTTTCTGCTCCGCAAGTCGAAAAAAAAACTTTACTGACATCGATTTATTAAAGCAACTTTGCTTTAAATGTTTATTCACAATTACATCGATTTATGGAGGGTTCTAATTAACGAGTAATCGAATTAACGAAGTAATAACAGACAGGAAAATAGTATGAATTATGGGGGTAAATTGAGTTATCGAGAGTTCGACACATTTATTTTAAGGTCTCAAAAATCAATTATTTGAAAACGACTAATCTAGTTGACTTGCGGAATTCAGAACAGCAATCAGCTCGATTTCCACTCGTTTTCAAAATTGGAAACAGGCCGGAATATCACGTTCTTGACAGATAAACCTTTGGTTTTTAATGGCATCGAGCTTAATCAAAATCGATTGAAGATATGCTATGTTTCCCTTATCTATCTTGTAAAATTAGGTCTGCCTACACAAAAAACCTTATGCTAATCTCCAGCTAGAGGTTTTCAAATCAAAATTAAACAACGCAGTGGTTTTTTTTTGGGTCTTTGTTTGGGCATAAACTCTAGTTGTTGAGATGTTTACTAAAAATTTTTCGACCCCAAGCGGACTCAATTTCGTATTGCTGCCATATAACCGATCTAGATCAATTTGCTCCCACTTTGTTGTTCCAAAGGCTACTAAATTGTAATTCGTTATACACTCGTTCTTTAAGCTGCTATAGCGTCTTACAAAATCTGGTTCGATTTGAAATGCAGTTGGCCAACGTATTTTAAGCTTTTTCAGTTGGGGTTTTGCCCCTAAACAAATTGGCTCCGCTCCTGTCACACAGTCAACAGTCTCACTGTTAGTTAACATAGGGCACCCATAAAATCCAACGACAATTTCCGTCCATAAAAAAAACTCCAAAAACGATTAGAAGAATAAATTAATCAAGAAAATTTACATATTTACGCGTGCTGTGCTTTTGCTGTTGTTATCTAACCAAGCACGTTTTTAACGCGGTCTCTCCCCCCGCCCTCTTCTGTTTTGTTTTTCAGACACCTCCAGCACTGTGGACTGCACCATCAGTTCAGAGAGCAAGGGCCAAGAATGCTTGGATAATGTTTGTCAACGTTTACTCATTCAACAACCCGAATTCTTTGGTCTACGCTATGTGATCAAAGGCGGCAAAGATGATGAATTCAAATGGATCGATTTGGAGCGATCGCTGAGTCGTCAATTGGAGAAATATGCCCAAGCTTCCAAGATCTATCTGCGGGTGCGGCATTATGTGAAGACAGGGGTACGACACTTGACGGACGAGGCCACCAGATTCTATTATTTCCTGCAGCTCAAGAGTGACATCTATGAGGGTCGCATTGCGTGCGATATCCGGACCGCCATTCTATTGGCCCTGTATTGTCGCCAAGCGGAATACGACAGCTATCAGGGTGACAAACAGAGTAAGGACTATCTAAAGAAATCATTGATATTGCCACGCAATATGCAGGGATTGGCCAATGATGATAGCATGCTGGAGGGATTGATAATGGAGGTGTTGCAACAACAAGCGAATCTCGATCACTTGAGTCAGAGTCAGGCGGAGGAAATGTACATACAATGTTGCCAGCAGTTGGATGGCTATGGCGAGGAGCGTTTCCAGGCCAAAGATACTTTGGGCAATGATTTGCTCCTGGGCTTGGCCATCAACGGGATGGTGGTGAATGCAGACAATGGTCGGCAATATTTCCCCTGGAAAGATTTCCATACGGTGACCATAGACAAGCGAACGATAAAGATTGAGCAGAACAAATTGGAGGGCGAGGGCAGCATTGTGGGCAGTTTTATATTCTCCGAGGCGGATATGGCGAGATACTTTTGGAAGTTGTGCATAAGTCAGCACAAGTTCTTTAAGCGTTATATCGACACGGCCACGCCCTCCAGTATGGGCAGCGGGGCGGATATGGAGAGTGCGCATAATGACAGTGTGGGCTATGTGGACTATGACTATAACGAGCAGCAGCTTGCGCAGCAACAGCTGCAACATCAGCAGCAACTGCAACAGCAGCAACATCAACAACAGCTGCAACAGCAATTAATCTCCTCCAACATTTCCCTGGCCAACAGTCAGAGTCATAGTCAGCTTTTGGGTCAGAGCAGCTCCTGTCTCGACCTGAGTAACAATAATCTGCACTCTTCCAATGGCCTGTTGCATCACAACAACAACAACAACAACAGCAGCTCCACCAACGAGGAGCGTGAACGTCTCAAAGCCATGCTGCCCACTTATAGACCAGCTCCAGATTATGAAACTGCCGTCCAGTTGAAGTATCGCACACCTTCCGCAGAGCTACACAATATGACCCTGGCCCTGGCCGCACCTGGTCATGCCTACTATGCTGGCTCCCAGCCGGATGTTCACAATCCGGGTGTATACAATGAAAACCTATTTCTGGGCCATTTGACGGCGCATCGTTATCCGGATGTGGCTCAGCCAGCCGCTGCCTTGCACCACCATCATCATGTCAATCTGTATCAGCAACAACCCCAACAGCAGCAGCATGCCACCGCTCAAGCCTACCTGGAGTTATCCCAGCGCATGCATATGATGAGGCACAAGGCACCACCGCCCTATCCGGTGAATCGTTTGAGTTCATCCTCCACACCAGATCTAGCTGTGGCCACGCCACGTCCCTTGCAAGGTTATCGCAATTATGTGAGTGGCTCGTCGCCCGATCTCGTCTCGAATCGTACGCTAATCAATGGTGGACAATTTGTGGCCGCTTTGGCTGCTGGAGGTGGTGCTGGTGCTGGAGGAGCAGGACATGGCGGTAATGTGCCCACCTCATCGGGTGCCACCATGCTGCATCAGTATCCCTATATAGGACATATGGGACACTCGCAACCGTATTTACCGCCACATGGCACTTTCGAGAATCTGAATATGATTGAGGAGCAGCCGTCCATAATGTCACAGCTGCGTCAGTCGGCCATGAGTCAGGCAGCTGCCGCCGCAGCGGCTGTGGCCAGTCAAAGGTGAGTGAATATGCAAGTGAAAAGATGAAGCTTACTTACCTTTTTCTCCCAAATAGAGGGATTTGCAAATAATTAGGATTTTGCAAAATGAAATTTAATTTGACATTTATCAAGTTTTACACTTTTCGATTGAAAATTGGTAATTGTCTATTATACGTCCTTCCTCTCCAAAAATTCCGAATTTAATTTTCCTCGATGGGCCACGAATTATAATGAATTTACGTGCAGAAATTAATTGGCGGTCATCCATGGTTTCTTTTAAAATGAATTTTGAAATTTGCTGTTTTTGCACCGAAATTATGCATGTGCTTTTCTTCAAATGTCAAATAAATAAAAAATATTAAATTTGTCAACAACTCACACCTAGAATTTAACTGCAATGACATTTTCAAGTTTAAAAGCAGACCAATATCGAAGTATTTGGCCTATTCAGTTGACGTGGATGAGGCTCTGAACTTTTTCACACCACCCATTAGAGCAGAGTTCCCCAGCTATAGCCCCTGGGGCACACCGAGTGCTTGCCGAAGTCATGCTTCACTGTGTTTTAGAAAGAGACACAGTCACATTTTAGCGCTCTCTTCTTGGGGAACCCTGCGTTAGATGTAAAGTTGAAGGCGCGTTTACATCCACCTCCTATAAATTAGTATTTTAAAAAACGAAAATTTTTTTTTAAAAATCGCGCGATTTAAAAAAAAAAAAAATATTCGCCTGCGGCGCCTATTTCTACAAATTTGTGAACAACTCACACAAATAGCAAAAAGAACTTGGGTATTTAAATTTTTTTCCACACCACCCATTATAGGTAAAGTTGAAGGAGCGATTTTTTTTTTCATTTCATAATTTCTGGGTCCTCTAATGATGGAACGACTGTTATTTACACTCCAGTCAATATATACTTCCCTCAGGAAACTTTTTTCAGTCAACAATAGATTGACGGAAACACCCCACTTCGGCCTCCAAAAACTCAGTTTCGCCTCTCAGTTTGACCACATCCCACATAACAAATTTGCAAATTTCAGGTATAGAAAATTTTGTACCAGCAAAAAAATGTTTTTGCGAACACTTTCTACAAAATTGCACTGTACTTTTTGTTTTTTCTTCTTCTTATTGTCCATTTGCACTACGGAATGGCAACGAAATGCGGAAATACTCGCAGAACTCGCATATAAGGTTCTGTCGCGCATTATTTGTGAACGTCTTAAGCCGCTTATTAACAC
Source organism: Lordiphosa stackelbergi (assembly GCA_018904235.1). Classification (NCBI taxonomy): domain Eukaryota; kingdom Metazoa; phylum Arthropoda; class Insecta; order Diptera; family Drosophilidae; genus Lordiphosa; species Lordiphosa stackelbergi. Next base: position 14,473 of record JAEIFU010001762.1, on the reverse strand, counting down.
ACTGATTGGACCTTATCAGTGTGGCTTTAGACCTGGTAAATCCACCACAGACCAGATATTCACATTACGACAAATCCTGGAGAAGACCTATGATAGAGGCATCAACACACACCATCTATTTGTTGATTATAAATCAGCCTTCGACACGCCGATAAGGTCAAGGTTTTTTGAAGCCTTGTCTACCCTTGGTATACCAGCAAAGAACGTCCGTCTTTGCATGATGACGTTGAGAAGTATACAAAGCTCCGTCAAAATAGGAAAGAACCTTTCCGAACCATTTGAATACCAAGAGAGGTTTTAGGCAGGGCAATACCTTGTCGTGCGACTTCTTCAATCTACTGATGGAATATATACTGCGCCGGTGCCCACATGCCAACAGAACGGGCGCCTTTATTTATAAAGATCTAATGCTACTCGCATATGCCGATGATATCGACATCATCGGCAAAAACGAACGGGCGGTAAGCAGGGCGTTTTCAGAGATTGAGAGGCAGTCAGAACTGATGGGTTTAGCGGTAAATGAGGACAAGACGAAATACCTTGTATCCGCGGACAAAAAGTCCTTGCGTCTTGGACAATTTGTTACAATGGGAGAATACAACTTTAAAGTTGTAGAGGATTTTGTTTACCTCGGAACGACGATAACCAGCGACAACAACATCAGTCTGGAAATCCGACGAAGGATCACTCTTGCAAACCGATGCTACTACGGGCTAAGTAGGGAGCTCAAGAGCATAGACCTCAAGCGAAGAACAAAATTAGCCCTATACAAGTCGCTTATCATCCCAGTCCTGCAATACGGCGCAGAAGCATGGACAATGACAGCAGCGGATGAAACGGCGATTGGCGTGTTTGAACGAAAGATTCTTCGGAGGATTTATGGACCTCTAAAAGTTGGCAATGTTTTCCGCATTCGAAATAATGACGAACTGTATGAGCTCTATGGGGACACCTGTCTGGTCAAGCGCATAAAGCAACAGCGGTTGCGCTGGTTAGGACATGTCACTAGGATGGACGAAGAAGCTCCAGTAAGGAAAGCTTATTATTCGAAGGCGGCTGACTACGGAGGAAGAGGCAGGCGGGGGAGACCTCGACTAAGATGGGATGACCAGCTTCGGGCAGACCTTGCCAAGCTTGGTGTGACCAACTGGTCCCAGCTCGCACGGAGCAGAAGCGACTGGCGGACATTGATGGCAGCGTAAATTCTTCATAATTCGCGGTCCATCGAGGAAAAATTATTTCGGAATTTTTTGAGAGGAATGACGTATAATAGACAATTACCGAAAAATTAAATCCTCATAAAGAACCGCCAAGACATCTTTTTTATGTGGTAGCTTTGCTGAACCCTACTGTGATCCCAATGCGCCAATCAAATAAATGGTATTCGAGTCCTCTATCCTGCATTTTGCTTTGCATAAAATATAAAATATTTTTAAAAATAGATTTTAAATTCAACTACAATGTTTGGCATCTCAAAGGATACTTCTACGATAAAGTAAATAAAAAATAGAGGAAAGCTAACTTCGGCTCGTACGAAGTTTATATACTTCTGCCAGTTCTTTATATGGCAGCTATACGATACATTCATCCGATTTTGATCAAACTCTCTAAAATTGTGTTAAGACAGATAATATTTACACCTGAAACGTACAAACACCCTACCATTGAAAACAAAAAAGTTTTTCTCACTAAAACTATTTTTTCGACCGATCATTCCTATGGCAGCTATATGCTATAGTCATGCGATTTGGATCAGACTTGACAGAATTATGTGTTAGCATATCATATTGATCAGTAACGAGTGTGGGAGCGATAGCATTGAAACAAAAAGTTTTTTCATACTAAAACTTTTTTTTCAGATCTATCTTTTGTATGGCAGTTATACAATATAGTTGCCCGATTTGCATGAAACTAGCTGAAATTATGTGAAAACATAAAAAACTTATAAATACGAAGTTTGGTAGCGATAGCATTGAAAACAAAAAAGTTTTTTTTAACTAAAACTACTTTTTCAACCGATCGTTCCTATGGCAGCTATATGCTATAGTCATCCGATCAGGCCGGTTCCGATAAATGTGCAGCGTATTTGTACCAAATGACTTTGTGCAAAGTTTGGTTACGATAGCTTTAAAACTGACGGAGGAGATAGCATAGAAACAGACGGAAAGACGGACGGACAGACGGACGGACAGAGGGACGGACATGGCTATATCAGCTCAGCTCGTCATGCTGATCAAGAATATATATACTTTATGTGGTCGGAGATTTTTAATATACCCTCTCCAAATATTTTTTAGTGAGGCCGTTTTCGAGAAATCGCGGAAAAGCTAATTTTTAGATTCTGAAAAAAGTACCTTTAGAAATATGTTTATATCTTCAGTATCGGTTTATTTATTATGAAATGGTAATGTTTTCTTGGAAGGTAATTGAACGCCCTATCATTCATTCATACACCACTTCCTAATCTGGTGCTTGACTTCGGCGTTATAAAGGCTTTTATTGGCAACTTTGCTTTAAATTTATAATTTAAAAAAAAGCTAGATTTTAAGTGCGTCACCAATGATTTAGCTATTTAAAATACAACGCCACATAATTCATTCAAATTCGTTCAAGAATAAAGAAGTTAATGGCATTAAAGAAAAAATTGAAGGTTTCAAGTTCATGCAAATTGACTTAGTTTGATTGTTTTTTTGTTCGTCGTAGGAGGGATAGTTAACATTCAAACTTAAACTGTTTAAGGACTACTATGACCTGCCAAATTTATTTTGTACCTGGTTAAGTTCTTTTGTTGACTAATGTTGAAAATGAGTGCGAGCGGGGGGACTTACATAAGAAATTGCTACCAAACGTTCCAGATCTCAAAATTTTTATTATTTTGTAAACTAGTGTAACCTGCTTTGTGATATTATTTCTTAAGGTTATTGTCCTAGTTCTCTGAACCCTTCTTTAGAAAAAACTCCTCCAAATGTGATTTCTGTTTGTGCTTATCCAGCCATGTATTCTTAGCAGCCTCTAACATGACTTTTTTTAGAGATTCTTGTATTTCCATATCTTTTTTTTCCATCGTTATTTATGAATGCATTTTCTTCACACTTACAGCTCCCCCACTTTGCCGCCCAGTGGCTATCGCAGTTCAGTTCCTCCGCCAGCCAGCAGTCCGCAGCCACCCACAATTGTTTCGCCGCCCCAACCGTCCACCACACCAACACCTTTACAACGGAGCGTTATGAATGGATCGATTGAGCCCATCTATGAAAATGTGCCACTGCCACAGCGTGCCTCCGGTGGCAGCAATGGTGCTTCAGCTCATGCTGAAGCCATGCGTCAACGTGCCTCTTCCATACAATCGGCTCCACCTGGTGTTGTACCGGTGCCAGCTGCCCGCCATGCACCAAGCACCACCAATAATGTGGTTACCCTCACCATTAATGCCCAACCGGATGATGAGATTACGCGAAATATTAGGAAATATGGAGCAGATCGTGCGGCCAGCACTGAATTGCAATTCCTAGAGCCACAGGCTCCCCAACGTACAACCCGAGCGGCCAGTGCTGCTCCAGCCATAGGAGCTACGCCTCCACCACGTCAACATCGGTCCACGGCCAGCCTGAACAAATCCACCACAGTGGATGTGATTTCACCAGCTGGAGACTCGCTACAGCAGCAATTTAGTGCCATGAATCTATCTGCCAATACCTCGGCATCCACTTCTTCCATGTTCAACTCCACGCTGGACACCACTTCCTCCTCGGCGGCCAGTAAGGAGGGCAAGCGCAAGAAACGTTGGAATTTTTTGGCGCGCAGTAAAACGCCGGATAAGCAAAAATCGGCCACATTGGGCAGAGAGAAGGCCACAACGGCGGGACAGCAAGCCAGATTGGCGGAAAAGATGAAATTGGCACAGGATGATTTGAATTTGCCACAGCCGCATCGCTGGTCCACGGGAGTGAGGAAACCCCAGCCCATTTCGGGACAATATTCCAAGGATAAATTGGTGAGGCTGAAATTATAAGTTTTTACGGTCCTTTTTTTTATGTCCTTGCCTATTCCAGTGCCAAATTCTAAATGAGAAACTGCAAGACTCCCAGCTTTATATGGAGTTTGAAGGTATACCCAAGCGACGTGTTTTGGCCCAGTATGATTGTGCCCTGCTGGAGGAGAATGAGTCCAAGAATCATGATCCCAACTTTTTGCCCTATGATGATAATCGTGTGCGTCTGACGCCCTCCATGGATAATCGTCATGGCTATGTGAATGCCTCATATATATCGGTAGGAGGAAATCAAAAGTGTGACCATTCGAATTTAATAACTGTTTTCTTTATACAGGCCACTGTGGGCACTAAGCAGCGATTCTACATAGTCGCCCAATCTCCTCAAGAGCTGCAGACAATGCGCATCTTTTGGCAATGTGTCTGGGAGGCGGATGTCTATCTGGTGGTACAATTAACAGAGGATATGAGTTATATACCACTCAGCAGTCAGCAGCGCATGGAGTTTGGACAGGTTTGAAAGAGTCACCTACCCTCATTACAAAATCCTTGCTCTACTTTCTTTTTTTTTTTAGTTCCAAGTGTATCAGGAATTCTCACAAACCACAGATCGTCGCACCACCAGCAAATTGCGTCTGTATCATGCACCTTCGCGTCGCTATCGTTCCGTCTGGCATTTGCAATACGCCGATTGGGCCGAACAGAATTGTCCGCGAGATGTTAATCACTTTCTTGATTTTCTCGAGGAACTCAATTCGGTGAGATTGGCATCGACTCATGAAGTTCCACCCGGTCATAATACAAATCCGCCCGTTCTTATACACTGCCTGGAGGGTGGCGGACGTTCGGGTGTTACCTTGACTGCAGATTTGTTGCTCTACACCCTGGATCACAATGAGGTGAGTTGGTTCAAATCGTTTCAAAAACTCCAACTAATTTTCTGTCTCGTTCCGAAAGGATTTGAATATACCACGAGTTATTGGCCAGCTACGTCATCAGCGGGACAGCATTATACCATCCTTAGCGCAATACAAATTCATTTACAATCTGCTCATCACCTACCTAAAACGAACGAGATTGATTTAACCAGAGAAATCTATCAAATGGCAAAGTATTTCAACTTTTGTGTTTAAGCTTAACATTTAAAAAACTAACGAACAAGTTTCTTTCCACAAAAACAACCTTACTTAAGACTTACTTACAGACTTTTTTCTTCCATTTTGAGGCAGCTCCTTTAATTGTATTGTAAGTTTTGAATTTATTACCAAAACTTGAAGCGCTATCATTGATCATTTAATATCATTTTATGTTAATTTTAGTGCTTAGGTTTAAAGCCAAATTATTTATATTAATATATATTACTTGAGTGTATTGTTTATTTAAAACAAACGAATTGATATCCTACGCAAAGTAAAAGCAATAAAAGTTTATACAATTTTTTGTAATGAAATTTTTTTTTTAATTTTTGGGAAGTCTAAAGACAAGTTAAATAAACATGTTCTTCATAAAGTGCTAACTTTAATGTTTTCTTTTAAGTGAGTGAGCAAAATAACCAGTGAAAAACTGAGTGTGTTCTGGAAATCTCTAATGATTTGCGAACGGCTTTTTATTTGAAGTAAAATACTTATCGAGTAATCCTTTCCGAAGTACTCGCCGAGTATGAATATAAATGAGTACAAATAACTAGCTGTCATTTCGGCACCGTAGCATCGTAGGAACCACAGCGTTTTAATCATATTCAGGGTTCGGAATCGATCTTTGCTTGCAGCTCTCGCTCTCAGCTCTTGGCTCTGAGCTGAAAGGCAAAGCCGTGAGCCATCTAACCGCACCGGGCTCGTGCGCCTCAGCTCTACATTCTAAGCTGAAAGCCACAGAATTTGTGGTCCCATTTAAAACCCATTTACCGTGACTGACGACTTACTAAATCGCGAAATAATACCAAAGAGAAAAAAATAGTAGGTAATTATGAAAAGCGTTTTTGCAATCAAGTGATAAATCATTCCGCTAAATACTTAATAAACTGTTCTTCAAGAACACAAACATTTCCATGATTAGTACAATACCGAACCGCGTTAAATACTATGGGCGACAAAATGGTAAAGAATATAGTCAAATTCATAAATAATCACCAGCACTCATCAAACATCATTCATCAAAAGAAGTTATTTGGCTTATGTGGAACGCTTTGATGAAATTTTAAGCTAAAAAATTGTATGATTGAAGGCTATCGTTTTGATTTGAATGAAAATCACAGAAACTAGCTTATCAAATTTGCACTTCACATACGTTCACCTCAACAATCGAACTAGATCCATCGATTTTTTCGTCATCAATTTGTGCTGTTGAACACGGCCAATGTGTCAATCTACTTTTGTTTGACATTATTACTATTTTTGATCCGCATCGGTTTTTTCCGCGGTTTTATGATTTGTCCTCACGGAAAGGGGTTTGAAACATTCTTTATGATCTTGACTACATTCTTTTGGTCATTCATGGTATTTATCACAGTTCAGTATTGTCATAATCATAGTTAAGTATTTATGTGTGGTCATTTTTAGCCTCGAAAAGCAGATTCTTAAGGCACTTGGATATCCCTTAGATTCGAATTGCGCTTATGCATTGATCCTGGCTTGATTTTTTAATTGGTTCGGCATCAGGTTTTTTGACATTACTATTTTGTATCCTCTTTGCTATTATTTCGCCATTTAATAAGTATTCATCCGATTGCTGGCTCCGAGTCGACAGCCGTTTGATGGCTCATTGCTTACGATGCCACAGGGTTTGACGAAGTTATTCGCGTATGTCTTGAACACACATTGACAATTTAGTATTTCTTTTACGGTGTTCAAAATTCATGTGTGGCTTCAAAATAGTGGTATGAAAGCGGCACCAGTGGCCGACTTAGCTTTTCCAAAATCAAATTTTGGATAGTCGATTATTTTGACCAAATTATAATATTTTAATAAAGAGAACCCGAAAAATGTTGGTTTATTAAATTTGGTCAAATTCACATTCTGGGTGGCATTTTTTTCGGTTCAATGTTCCTAGCGTTACCATTGATTTGAAATATGAGTTAGGTTATTTTAAATGTATAGTAAAAGTTGCAGCCGCATCCCTGAATACCTCGCCGCTACAGCCCCATTTTCTACACACATTTTGATGTGAAACATCTTTAATTTCGGTACGGACGATTTTAGTGGGGGTAAAATTTGATTTCAGCGTCACGTGACGCTGACGTCATTCATATTTTGTGTTGTTTTGATTTGTGGAGTTTTCCGGCAAACACGACACACAAGAGGATGGGCAGAGGGGGGAAGCGAAGAGGTAGAAAAGATGCTGAAGAGGGGCAACTGGGTGGGTTCTGGGAGAGGTCTGGGTGTGATCTTTGTGGGATCTGGTGGTATTTGGAAGGGATTTGGGTGGGATTTAAGTGGGTTACGGGGGATCTGTGTGGGATCTGGATGAGGATCTGGGTGGGAGCTGGGTGGGATCTGGCTTAGTTCTGGGTGGGATCAGGGAGGGTTCTGGGTGGGAACAGGGTGGGATCTGGGTGGGATCTGGGTGGGGGTCTGGGTGGGTCTGGGTGGGATCTGGGTGGGATCTGGGTGGGATCTGGAGGAGATCTGGGTGGGATGGGTGGGATCTGGGGGGATCTTGGGGGATCTGGGAGCTGGGTGGGATCTGGGAGGGATCTGGGAGCGATATGGGTGGGATCTGGATGGGCGCTGGGCGTGATCTGGGTGGGTTCTGGGTGGGATCTGGGAGGGTTCTGGGTGGGATCTGCGTGTGGGATAAGGGTGGGATCTTGGCGGTACCTGGGTGGGATCTGGGTAAGATCTGGGCAGTATCTAAGTGGGATCTGGATAGGATCTGAGTGGGATCTTGTTAGGATCTAAGTGGGATCTAGCTTGGTTGGATCTGGGTAGTATTTAGGTGGGATCTGGATGGGATCTTGGTTGGATCTCAACTGGGTGGTATCTGGGTGGTTGAAACATCATCATTTATCTCTGGATCACCACAATAAACAAGACTTCCTGATACATGAAAGAACACTGCAGCAAGAGATCTTGATGCTGGTATTTCTACTCGCTGTTAGTTTTCTTCTTTCGAAAGAGTGCCCTAACTGATTTATATACCGTTAAGAGCTTGTGATATGAAAATAAGCTCTAAACCTAAGCATTATGTTTCACATCAGAGCCCCGTGAGTGTTAACGACACTCAGACCTTTTTTTCTACAAATTTATAGTAGGGGAGAATGGTGGGTTCTGAGCCGCTGGGGGTTGTGAGCCACTCGAATATTGGCCACAAAAAAAAAAAATAAATTTAAACTTTTTGTTTATGTCATGTGTCTCCCTTCTTATTACCTAACTTTTGGCAAGCAACCTATCAGTCTACACTTTCTTTAAGTTCTTGAACCAGAACTCGACCTTTTTATACACTTGAAAAGTGTATTATAATTTTGCCCAGAAGTGTGCAACGCATAGAAGGAATCATCTCCGACCACATAAAGTATATATATTCTTGATCAGCATGACGAGCTGAGTCGATTAAGCTTTGTCCGTCCGTCTGTCCGTCTGTCTGTTTCTACGCGAACTAGTCCCTCAGTTTTGGAGCTATCGAGCTGAAACTTTGCACAGAGTCTTCTTTTTACTGCACGCTGCTAATATGTCGGAACCGACCGGATCGGATGACTACTTCTTGTAGCTGCCATACAAATGTTCGTTCGGAAAATGGATTTTAGTAAGAAAAACTGTTTTGTTCTCAATATTACTGCTCTCAAACACGGTCATGGGTAATATGTAATGTTTTTAAGCTGATCTGCGAAGTTTGGTCGAAGTCGCTAACCGTTGAGACAAGCTATTTCAAGTGTATCAAAACTTCGGTACAGACGAAGTTAGCTTTGCCTTTCTCGTTTTTTTTTTCATTTTTGACTTGTGAATATTATACAACATTTTTTTCGTAATGACAAAAGTAAGTATGAGGGAAATATCTTTGGTCAATTGCATTTTGATAGAAATATGTTTATTTTTGTAACAATTTCTTATTGGTTATGTGACGTCACCAAAAAAAAATGTGAGATATGGGGGGTTGTGAGACACTTTGAAAAAAAGTCGGTTTTGACTTTCAAAGAGAATATTGCAATGACGCGCAATAAAACAGAGGAAAAACTCTCCAAAGAAGTAAAAAAAACATGAAGGCAAAAAGAAAAAAGGCCTAAATAAAAAAACAACATTGCGTCAATCAATTTTCACTTTTCATCGATATATCTGTATTCAGAATATGAGAAAAATTTTTCATTTTTTCATTTAATAAAGAATAATGGCTTAAAAACACGAATTTTGAACTTTTAAGATGGGTGGCTCACAACCCCCCACAAATTTTCTAAATGTCAAAAAATCACTTTTTTTCAATATGAAATAAAAAAAATCCCAAAATTTTATTTGTTTAAAACTAGTGATGAGGAAAGTTTTGTGCATCTTTTACCTAATACAAAATTTACAGAACGAAAAAATATTGATTAATGTCGAAGTTACGTTCGAAAAACAAAACTATGATAGCAACCCCCCACTCTCCCCTTTTATATTATGATTTACTGAGATAGGTAATTCATTATGTAGGTAATTACAATTGACCTTTTTATGTCTCTGCGTTTTGGCACTAGAAAGTGTGGATATTTTCATCTAGCCTCCCGTAATAATTTCAGCAGGCAATACTAACTGTACGACGTTGCTCATGTTTCTTTTTTGGTGTTGTGTAAAATAAACAAAAATACCCAATATCGCGTAATTCTTTCAAAGGAGTTTAGTTTTTTTTCAGGACATGACTATTTTAAATATTGATACCTGTGTTTCTTGATGCCTGTGTTCCTTATGTGTTATTCACATTTGAACAGTTAAGTGAACAAGTGCGCGCGCATAGTGAAATTTATATTATCAACGAGAAGGCCAAACTAACCTCTTTTGTGCCGAAGTTTTTATACCCTTGCACTTGTTTTGAAATATCAGAGTTTAAGCACTCTAGCATGGTTCCTATGGCAGCTATAGGATATAGTCATCATTTAGTCATTAAACCATTTAGTATTGGACACTTAAATTGAAAACAAAAAAGTTTTTCTCTCTAAGAACCATTTTTCGACCGATGCACAATGGTCCCAAAGTCGATTTATTTGGCATAAAGTCAAAAAAAAAAATGCCAGTTTTTTATATGGCAGCTGTACGATATATTCATCCGATTTTGATCAAACTCTCTAAAATTGTGTTGAGACAGATAATATTTATGACTGAAACGTAAAAACACGCTACCATTGAAAACAAAAAAGTTTTTCTCACTAAAACTATTTTCTCGACCGATTATTCCTATGGCAGCTAAATGCTATAGCCATCCGATTTGAATCAGACTGAACAGAATTATGTGTTGGCATATCATATTAATCAGTAACGAGTTTGGGAGCGATAGCATCAGGGTTCGGAATTGCTCGCGAGCGAGCCTAGCGGTTTTTTTTGGCTCTCGCTCCAGTCAGAGCTGCTGTTCGGGAGCCGGGAGCACTGAGCAGCTCTCAGCTCACTACACTCGGCTCCCGGCTCCCGAGCTGAGAGCCACAGCTCGGGAGCTATCATTCGGCTCTCGGCTCGTGAGCCAGAACACTCCTCTAGCTGTGAGCCACAGCTCGTGAGCTGGGAGCCATCAACCGGCTCTCGGCTCGTGAGCCCCAGCACTTTGTTCTACGCTGGGAGCCGTTACTTTACAATCGCGAAGTAATACTAAAGAGGATTAAAAATAGTAAAAAATGAAGAACGTTAACACCAATCAAGTGAAAAAAATCTGGAAGGATCAATGCATGAGCGCCATTCGCAACTAACGGATCTCCATGGTAACAAAACCGCTAATTACTAAGAAATTTCCACTATGCTATTGACCACACATAATATTGCCATGAATTTGACAATACTGAACCGCGATAAACACCATGGAAGACCAGTGCTAAAGAATATGGCCAAGGTCATAAGAATCGTTTCAAACCACTTTCCGTTACTGACAAGTCATTCAATCGCGAAAAAATACCAAAGAGGATCAAAAATAGTATCTATGCCAAAAAAATGTACTTCAAACCAGTGGAAAGTGCCAGGATCAATACATGAGCGCCATTCGCAGCGAAGGGATCTCCATGGTAAAAAAACCGCTAATTACTTAAGAAACTGCTTTTCAATGTCAACACAGAACTACGTTGCCCTGTTTATGACAATACTGAACCGCGACAATCGCCATGGAAGATCAATGCTAAAGAATAAAAACGCAATATGTCTTGAACTGTGATGCAAAACAAACATGGCTATATCGACTCGTCTATTGACGCTGGTCAAGAATTAATATTATTTATTGGGAGGTCATTTTTTGATCCTTTCGGTATTATTCCGCGAATGAATGATTTGTCAGTAACGGAAAGTGGTTTGAAATGTTCCTTGTGATCTTGACTATATTCTTTAGCATTGGTCCTCCATGGTGTATATCGCGGTTCAGTAGTGTCATAATCATGACTATGTTATTATAATTTGTGGTATTGGAAAGCAGTTTCGTTAGTAATTAGCGGTCTTATTACCATGGAGAACCATTAGCTGCGAATGGCTCTCGTGCATTGATCCTAGCATTTTTCACTTGATAGGGAGTACAATTTGTTTGGAATTGTTACTATTTTTGATCCTCTTTGGTATTTTTGCGCGATTTAATGATTTGTCGGTAACGGAAAGTGGTTCAAAGCGATTCTTATGATCTTGACCATATTCTTTAGCATTGGTCTTCCATGGTATATATCGCGGTTCAGTATTGTCAAATTGATGGCAATGTTATTATGTGTGGTCATTTGTAAACTTGAAAAACAGTTTCTTAAGTATTTAGCGGTCTTATTACCATGGAGATCCGTTAGCTGCAAATTGCGCTCATGCATTAATCCTTCCAGGATTTTTTACTTGATTGGTGTTAACGTTCTTCATTTTTTACTATTTTTAATCCTCTTTGGTATTATTTCGCGATTGTAAAAGTCGACAGTCACGGTAAATGGGTTAGAATAACTCGCGAACCACACAGTCTGTGGCTCCCGGCGTAGAACAGAGAGCTGGGGCTCACGAGCCGAGAGCGGCTCACGCTGTGTGGCTCACGAGCCGAGAGCTTGATGGCTCGTTGATGGCTCCCAGCTCACTGAGCTGTGGCTCACAGAGAGCCGAGTTTGTGGCTGACGAGCGAGAGCTTGGCTCCCAGCGAGCTGGCTCCGAGAGCGTGAGCAAAGAGCAATTCCGAACCCTGGATAGCATTGAAAACAAAAAAGTTTTTCATACTTAAACTTTTTTTTAGATCTATCTTTTGTATGGCAGCTATACTATATAGTTGCCCGATTTGCATAAAACTTGCTGAAACTATGTGAAAGCATAAAAAACTTATAAATATGAGGTTTGGTAGCGATAGCATTGAAAACAAAAAAGTTTTTTTCACTAGAACTACTTTTTCAACCGATCGTTCCTATGGCAGCTATATGCTATAGTCGTCCGATCCGGCCAGTTCCGACAAATGTGCAGCGTATTAGTACCAAAGACTTCGTGCAAAGTTTGGTTAAGATAGCTTTAAAACTGACGGAGGAGATAGCATAGAAACAGACGGACGGACAGACGGACATGGCTATATCAACTCAGCTCGTCACGCTGATCAAGAATATATATACTTTATGTGGTCGGAGATGCTTCCTTCTGTGCGTTACAAACATCCGGACAATTTTAATATACCCTCTCCAAGGGTATAAAAATTGTGATTTGTGGAAAAATCGATTCAGTTTTTTAAAGAGTATATCCCAGTGGTAATAGAATCGAAAAATTTTATTATGAAATGCAGCCCCTAAAGTCTTGCGAAGCCCTTAAAATCAGCCATTAATTTATCTCCGCACGTGGCTTTTGTTGTGGCAAAATTTTGATTTAGTTTATTGCCTTTAAAGTAAACGAAAATTGATTAAAACAATTGAAGTAAACTATGAAAAATAATGTCCAAGGCATGTTTAATACAATTTTATGTGAGTTTGTTCTATATATGTGCTTTGTCCTCTGTTTTATGTGTTTTTGTTGTGTGTTGTTTTAGGCGAGCTTGACCTCAAAATAATTCTGTTTCGTGGAGTAAAAGTTTGGTGGATTGTCGTAACTGTTAATGCAATATTGTTTATTAAAGTGTACTCTATACGAAAGTCTAATTGGTTTTTCCCGAATTTTCCCGAACCCGTGAAATTACGATTTTTTCAGACCACTTCGAGTTTGAGCAAAAAAATTGATTGAAGAATGCATCCACGAAAAAGCAGTCGTTTTTCATAGAGCTATGGACTCTAGCGATCCACTGATCTCTAGTTTATGTTTAAATAAAAGAAAGGCACAAAATAAAAAGATACCTCTTCCGACGGATGTCATTGCGCTTTTGGACGTTCCCTCTTTAACATTAAGTTGTTGTATGGACCCTCTTTGTGATGAAGATAATACTGACGATACCGATTCGGATAGATCCGATATTGAGAATAAATACTGTTTACATTTAGATTCTGAATTTAATGATTAAAAATATATACCTAATTAAAGTTGTGTTAAGAGATTAGCTTCGGTAAATACTGCAAATATCATCAAAATAAGCAAAATTCATGCTAGTCGGCCTGATCGTTTATATGGCAGCTATATGAAATAATAGTCCAAATTGAACCAACTGAATTTCTGTTCAATAGTTTGAAAAACAACAAAGTTAGTGAAAATCGGACAGATCGTTTATATGGTCTAAATTGAACGAATTTTTGTAAGTCAAGGGAACCCGAAATATGAGTATAAACCAAATTTCGTGCAGAAATTAAAAACAAAATAGTTTTTCTCACTAAGACTAATTTTCGACCGGTAGTTTCTATGGCAGCTATATGCTACAGTCCTCCGATCCGAACGGTTCCGTCATATGAGCAGCGCGCAGTAAAAAGAAGACAATGTGCAAAGATTCAGATCGATAGCTTAAAAACTGAGAGACTAGTTTGCGTGGAAACAGACGGACAGACAAATCTAAATCGACTCAGCTTGTGGCCCTGTTTAGGAATATGTATATTTTATAGGGATGGAAATAAATATTTCTATGCGTTGCAAACTTCTGGGAAAAATTATAATACCCAATCAAAGTTTTAATACTCCATACCCTACAAGATTCTTTTTGTTTCGACGCGATCAACTTTTTCAAGCTTAAAAATGTGTCACAGTGTAATTGGTAATCCCATAGGTAATTCTTTCAGCTGCGTTTAATTCTTCTCACCGAACGACCTTGAGCCGGCTACGAACAATTACTTAAATTTTGAACAAATTTTTTTCCATTTGAGAAATGTACAAGGTTCCACTTCGTCAAGAGTTATTAAAAATAATTGAGTGGCAAGGGGCTAAATTAATCAACACATTGAAAGAAACAAGGAACTGTCGATTCTTGTCATCAAAA